>OU343222.1:35344618-35420687 GCA_910596185.1 Chrysanthemum makinoi | reverse complement strand
TTATCTTTATGGACAGCATCTCAACATTCATAGTATGATTGATTTTCCACAATTCAACATTTGGTAAATTCATCATTATGATTAACAGCTTACCATGATCACGTAACTCATATTCCTCGGCATATTAAATATCTGAGATATCCTTACGGATCTATGAATGACAATTCCTTCATATTAAGGTTTATCATTTTCATGTTTAGCCTCATCATGATATTTGCTAGTGCATTTTAGAAGATTATGTATTTTGTAATTCAATCTTTCAAGATCTAAACAAAACTCCCACTTGCCTTTAAAAATTTAAAGATTACCTTTAAATAGTTTAGCAAGTAGAGCAACAATACATTGTTCTCTTTTGGGATATTACAAAAAAACATTGACAGTTTCTAACATTAGTTTGTTACAACTCACTCTATAAGTAGTTTAACAAATTCAGAACTTCATTTATAAGACTTAATGTGATTCATCACATTCCATAAACAAATGGTGTCTTATTAATCTTCTAGGTTGGAGTCTTATTGAGTATATTCAATCTATACTCAATCTACTAACCTTGATAACTTTTGGAAGAAACTATAGTTATCTTGAATCAAACAATGCCAATAGATTTTGATTCTTCTAACTGAACATACCATAAAACTATGGTATTTCCTTAGAATTAATATTGTAAGATTAATCTAACAATATTTAAGATAATCATCTACTCTTTGGTTTATCATATTTACCAACAAAGTAAAACTTAATGGTACAATAGAATTACCAAGTCAATTGCATGTATTATAACACAAGTATTCTTGACCAAGTCAAAAGATATAACAGTTATAATCCCACTATACGTTATAAGTCTTTGATCAACTCATTGACTTCATGCATATGTCTTAAAACATAACAAGTTAACGTCTTACTTTATATTCTAAGTCTTGTATTAAAAGACTTCATGTTTGTGACTTTACAAAATCATAAACATTTATAATTAAAGTAATTATGAACACCACCTCGGGTTTCAATTCATATTTCAAGTTAATATTTACTACATATATTTAAGTCATTCAACGAATACTCAAATTCAAGGTAGTATTAGATTACTTCATTTAATTATGTCATTCCATGAAATGTTCCATGTAAGAAACTGCAAAATCATCCATGCTCGTTCTCACGGCACGTGGATATTTTACCTTGGGCTACAATCTAGTTCACGTTCTCGCGTAACATAAATTGTAACTACAAGTGTTTCTTAAATATTGAATGACATAAATATTTAAAATAAAGTAGTCTTTGTTATCATCTTGACACATGTTCTTAATAGGGCAATCATACATATATAAATGTATACTTCCTATTAGAGCGTTATTCTCTTACTTTACAGTCAGAGAATCCTTTTTAAATCATATTAATATGTGTTGTACCTTGCACACAATAAGATTTCTCCCACTTGTGCATGGAACAACATCATGTAGCATATAAACAACGCGATACACGTTCGTTTATTTGATTAATATGATTTGTGTCATAGATATAACAAGTAGATGTAGAACTATATTGTTTAGTAAGGAAAGCATTACCACGACTATCCTTAAAAACATAAGTGTCTACAATTGGAAAGTAATTATCTTTGAAGATAATCTAGGTTACTACACAGGAAATAAGGCTTGTAGCTCCCACTGAATTAGAAATCATTAAAACAACTTCTTATTCAATAATGCAACACAAATGCTCCCACTGAATCTGACAACATTGTAAGTGTTGCATAACCAGTGAAAACAACTTGCTTGCTTTTTACTTTCCTACACCTTTGAAGAACCATACATAATCATTACTAAGGTACTAAAAGGTGTATTCTACTATATGAATGATAGGTTATCCATCAATGTTATTAAATCGAAAATTTGGGTATGCAATTTCTTCCTCAACAGGCCTACCATCCCCATACTGGTATGTAGTACCTTTAAAGGCTAAAGCAAAACAACTAGATAAAAATATGCTAGTTTGCCTTTTACCAATTTTTGCGGTAATTAGTCTAGCTTATAATCTAGTAACTCATATACATGTTTTCCAGTTAACCAACATTCATGTTGTTACAAAGGATTCATTCACCAAATGAGGGTAATGAAATCTTTATGGAAAATAAGTTGTGCAATTCATTGCTAAGAGTTACATTAGAATTTAGACAATTCAAATGTTCATATTATACCTTTCTCATTCATGAAAAGGAATAGGATTGAGTCTCATGCTTCTCTCATGGAAAAGAGACTTAGTTTGTCTTATCGATAAATTATTCTTGATCAAACATTTGTTTGAATGCTAGAATGGATCAATTTACTAATCAAAGACTAAACCACGTTACGGTTAAATGTTGCATTTATACATTCAAAAGAATTACAAAATTCAATTTTAGTTTTTTCGATAATTAACCTTTTCAATAAACAATTAAATACCCAAAGTTCATATTCTTATAACCAATTAATTATTATTGAAAACTAGGATCCAAATTGTCATAATTTCATCACGTCGGTTGATCTGCTAGTAATGAACCTTATACAAAATGGTAGAGCTATTGCTCAATTGCCAATTTCAATTGCAATTCCTAGATTTATGGGATTTACATATAGCCAATTTCAATTGCCATGTAAACATGTTTTATCCCATCTTATGCCTTGAGTTGCCGGTTCTCACTACAAAACTCAATTAAGTTGTCCAACTTAAGAAACTGCAAAAATCGTCCATGCCGCCTCACGACCGTGGACATTTTACCCTTTGATTACGATCTAAGTCACGATCTCACGCAAATAAAAAGTAATCTTAGGTGTTTCCGTTTCGTTGGATGGCATATAACTTAAATTAAAGGGTAATAGTTTTGATGTTAAATCAAATATGTACAAAGATGTCATGCATTCATCTTTGTAGCATAGTTTTATTAAAACATTTATATCTTGTTTTAATGTATAAGCTTTTCATCATCAAACTTTAATTGAGGTATTGGGTTCACCAATCAAGGAATTTAGTGTTAATTATCATCCATTATACCGTACTTTTGCATAAGTGTAAACACTTAGTGTTTCGGATAATTAGCACCGAAGTGGCGCATGGAATTAAAACTAATTCACCCTTAAGATGAGCTTGCACCTTTAATGGCTTACTAAGTAGCTCCACTCGAACTTACAGGGGAGAGGACCAGGTCTGCTAAAGCACAACCTTAGACATCCTTTCGGTGTACTGTGCGCTACTTCTTTAAACCCCTTTTATTAGTTCATTCTCATGGGTGAGCCTTCAGACCATTTGTACCAAAGTCATCAATCAATTAAACGATTATGATTACTATTCTTAAAATACATGTTTCACCATTGTTTAGGTCAGTTTATTTTTCTTGTAAAAATACCCTTGTTACACAAAACAAACAAGCAAGTATTTATAAAAATAAACAAATAAACAATGAATGCATAACAAATAAAAGTCATGCATATCAAATAGCCACATGAAAACGGTTTTGATAAATCCTATTAATAACCAATTCTAGATTTGACAATATGCATATATTTAATTAAGACTTTCACCCGTTTTCATCTATGTACCAGGTGAACCACATGCATCGATTCATCGATTGCGCAAGTCAAAATTAAATACATACCACATAGCACATAATTGATTAAATTAATAATTATTGAGGTCTTCCTCAATTTTAGATCTATCAAAAATTAGTGTATATCACTTAAACATGAAAGACATACAATAAAAGCAGATCCATGATAAAACATGCAGATAATTATCATGGACATAAAATTACACTTAACAATTAATGCAATTAAATCAAAGTTACGCATATACACATAAATTTGCATGCATCTTAGGGTTTCTAATCCAATTAAAACAATAGTTTACAAAACCCTAATTAGGGCACCAAATAAAACGCCCCCCCTCAAAATTAGGGTTTAGGTTTTGCAAACCCTAGATCTAAGCATACAAATAATAACACATTCATGTTTATTTTAATTATGTGTTTGAGTAATTAATTACTTGTTATACAAGGCTCATGATGCCACTTGTTGAGTTTATAATATATATAACATACAATAAACATGTAAACATCAAGAGTACACAGCGGAAGACTTAAGATCATAACAAATAAATTAATTAACCGAAAGTATGCGTAACGTACCTCTTGCGAATGTCAAATCCCTCGAGCAAAGCAAAACAACCCTCGAGCAAGGAAAAACAAAGAAGTACTTATTTGTGTAAGAATAATGTTTACAACAGCGTTTTGTACACACGAATTAACCAACGAATCAAGCGATTGCTAGATCTAACACAAGTCCTCGTTTAAGCAAAACGAAACGAACTCCCTTACAAATGGGGTGCTCGGCCGATTGTAGGACAAGAGAGAGGAGAGGAGATATCTAGGGTTAATTCAATGCACAAGTGTGTGAAAACCCTAGAACTTAATCCTCCTTATATATAGTAGGTAAACTTAGAGAACAAGTTAGGGAATTAGGCCTTGGAGAGGCCCTATGGCCGGCCATGTACACAAGCCCAAAGCCAAACCCATAACTTTCCAAGTTTTCCATTTCTAGTCCTTCTCTTTTCCATTTAACGGTCGTTAGTCATTTTTCCGTTAAATACTTAACGATCGTTAACTGGACTTAATGTGTAATAATTAATCGTAAACATAAACATTAATTATTAACTTTAATTCTCATTCGCTAATGTGTGCAATCCCGTGGTCACGAGTTCGAATCCGGACATTCACATGTTTGTAAATATATACATTTCCAACATAAGGATGATTTATTTGTGCAAGAGGTTGATATATATCAACATATTGGTTAACCTATTGAGCTTTTGGTTGTGTGTATGATGAATAGGCTGAGATTGAGATGAAAAGGTTTTTACCATTGAAGTAATAGGTTGAGGAACAGGTTGAAAATATTAAACACAAATCTCTAAATGTATGATGTTAGTCATGGAGTTAGTTGATAGTCTTGTACTTGACCACAAAATGCAAGTCAACAAGACATTATACTTTAATGTTGTTTTCATTTTTAGTTTAACTCTCAAGTCGTATCAACAGTTCTTGAATTGCTAAAGAAAAACTCAAATACCATCTAAAGTGTGATAAATACTAAATTCGATCACATATAAGTAACAATTGTGATGGTAGCCGAATTGTGAAAGACATGTAGCATAACACAAATGTCAACATCTTAAATCTCACTACCTTCATATCCTTTTAATCATCTTGTCACGCAAATTACATCTCATATATGCTGATCGTTAAACTGGTTCACGTGGAGTTGCTAGAGGTCAGTTTCCCATTGGCTATGCAGGGGCGGAACTAGAAAGTTATGGCCGAGGGGGGCAAACTTTGGTAAGTTTTAGAAACTACACTACAAGTCGGTTCGTTAAGGGCAAATTATAAAAATGGCCAGATCTTTTAAAAAAATTTACACTAGAAATTTTTTCGTTAGGAGGGCACGTGCCATAGCCAGATATTTTAAAAAATTTACACTACAAAATTTTTCGTTAGGAAGGCACGTGCCCACTCTGCCCCCATCTTGTCTCCGCCACCGGCTATACGAGTATCAATATTGTATGGTGCAACATCACTTCAATCCTAAACCTTGCCATGTAGTCAACTTACACTTTGGGGATACTGATTTAACCATCTCGTTTAGTGCTAACACATATCTCGCCAAAAAGGATCTCATAAATTCATAATCAATGCAACTTTGTTCTTGACTCTTTACTCTTGAGGGACCAAATGCACAATGAGAACTAAACTCAAGTACCACTAAGGTAAAATCCCTCTTTTTATACTTTTAAAAACTTTTGTTTCTATTACTATTTCGCTAGTGTTTTTGTACTACACATTTTAGCTTTGCCACCAAGCTTCATACCATTTTTAGCATTCAACATTTTCTCATTTCATTTGTCTTTATCACTCTCCAAACTCTAAAAACAAAAACTAAAAATGGATTCTCAAATGTTACCTTCAAAAAACCATGAAAACAATGTTGGTGTAAAGAACAAGAAAATGTTGGGTTTTGGTAGTGGGTCCAGGAACAATGAGACAGTGGATATGAAGGGAGTGTTTGGGTGTCAAGTTGACTGTTGTGGTGATGATTTAAGGGCAGCTAAACAGTATCACCAAAAACATAGGGTTTGTGAGTTTCATACTAAGGCTCCATTGGTGCTTGTGGGTGGCCTCCCAAGAAGGTTTTGTCAAAAATGTAGCAGGTTGTTTTCATATGCTCATACCTTTTTTGTTTAGCAGAGAGAAAAAAAGAATATATAATTTGCTTTCAAAATATAAAGTGGTTACTTAATCATAGCTTAATGGACAGTATTAGCCCATGGCTTAATCTATAGGCCCATTATGTATTTATTATATTAGGGCTTAGTTAGTTATTTTTGCGTCCCATAATAAGTGTCCAATGTTATTTTGGGATGTCTCAAAATAATTGTCGAATTTGTACCGCAACAAAGATGCATAATTAGAGAGGTTTGAACCGGGTCACTCTTTAGAGTTTAGACATTATGAACTTGTGACCACCTTACCGTTTGACCTTGGAAATGATACCTTATAGATTTCTCAGTTGATGCTTAAACCTATAACCGTTTTGGTTAGCGAGCCACTCACATCCGGCTATGCTTATTTAGTGTTGCTTACCGTAAATAGAGAGATAATATGTACCGTGATAAACAAACAAGTGTATATGTGATAGCTTTTTAGATGTGTTTAGACTACTCATAGTCCTAACTCAGTCACACAACCAAATTGCAGCGTGAAGGGAGGGGTGTAACCTCCCTCACACTCGAGTGAGGGTGCCAAGTAGGCTTCACTTGCACACATGAGCTTGCCTCACCCCTCATGTCTATGAGTAGACTTATGCTTAGAATTGTGTCTTTTCCTAATCATATAAATAGCTGTTTTCGAGACATGGGGGGTGTTTGGGATTGTTTATTTAAACACAAACAGGTACAATATGAGCTTATTAAATAATCAAAGCCAAACACTGTTTACTTTACAGAAATACTTATGCAGAAGCAGAATCATAAGATGAAAAGCTAAGCAATCCCAGTAACCATCTAAGTTGAGATATCTTTGTACATTTAATGTATTATTCAACTCGTAGAGAGTGTTTTGGATTTCTTATTTTTGTGCTCATATGATTTTTTGAAGGACACAAGTAGTTTTTAAATGTTCGAATATACATACCTGCCTAGCAATCTTAAACACCCTCTTAGGTTATAATCTCTTCTTGAATTTTCAGGTTTCCAGGATATTTTTGTTCCATTTCTTTCTGAACCTTTGACAAACTTTGAAATCGGTATACACCGGGTGGTAAATATCCCTTGATAGTTGATACCATACGAGTTGAATGCCATTATAACAAATTTGTTTGGTTGGTTCCAACTTATAGAATGCAACTAAGCTTTGTATAATATTATAGATGCCATTTTAAAGATTAAAAATAGAAACGAAATTTTTAGTAGGTCAACCCGACCCATTTTGACCCATAGACGAAAACTACTCAACTGAATTCAAACTTGTTACAACTAATTACCAGACCTGTCTGTTGACTTTTTGCATTTAGGTTTCACGAGGTAAGCGAATTTGATGATGCAAAAAGAAGTTGTCGAAGGGGTTTAGCACGACACAATGAAGTTCGTCGTCAAAAGCAACATGAAGAAACTAAGGAGTCCTTATTATGTGAGGGGTCAAAGTCAAAGCAACATGGCTCAAGTCCTGGTCAGTCAATCCATGTTGGTGAAAGATCGAGGTCTCTAGTGGATCTTCAAGGCAATGGGGGGTTCACAGACTTGCTAATAAATTGCTTGCTCTCTTCTATCACACAATCCCCCTCTTAAGTTCAATTACTACTACATCGTCTAAATCTATTTTAGTCTACATGAGGTCCGGAACGGTAAAAATGATTTGAGATCCAAGTGCAAAATTATACTCTAGATGTGAAATGTAGTTAATGAACTCTATTTCAAGGTAGAATCACTATTAATGAAAACGTGGAGGCTTAAAAGTGCGTTGAGTTTTTAATATCATCAGTTTACATGTCTTAAAGTCTTTCTGTATTTCATTATTCATCTGATTACTATCATGCTTCAAGTTGATTTTGCCTTTTTGGTTATTGTGGCTGATCGTTCATAGCTTAGTGTGGCCAATTTTCATATGTATTCAACGATCCGTAACTAAAACGGCATCTCAAAAGCTCATACTCTTTGAGTCTTGAATACTACTACGCTGGTTAAGCTGAAAGAAGTAACATAAAAAGTTATACAGGGTATGAATTACATACGTCAGTGAAAAAAAAAAAAAAAGGCTTAAAAAGTCTTGTGGAGTTGTGGTAATGCAATTTTCATTTCTTTGTACCTCACAGTACATAGCAAACATGGTTAAAATGTGTTACATGCATCAGTGAATGTCAATATGACTTCCCAAAGTTAAAGTATACGATACGTTACACCTAAATAACTATCAAAACCAAAACGTCATTACATCATGAAGATGACATAAAACGAACACCTCAACAATCACCACAGAATATTCAGTGAGCAAACCTAACAAAGATTTTTTAAGTAGCACGTTATCAGTTGAAGAAGACACCAAACTAATTAACACCTTGTATATATTCACCAAAAGCCATGCATGGTGCTTTGATCAACTTTCTGTTTATAGATCATAGTTCTGATTTCGAAAGACTTTGACATGAAGACCTTTCCTATCCTCACTCTTCTTGTGCTTGTCCTTGTTCTTACATCTATGGTCGAAGGTAAACTGTTTAACAGCTTTCGTTATATATGTGTATGAGTTTGTTTAATATGCATGCTTTATTTGCGTATAGATAGCAAGGCTACGATCGTGGAGAACTCAAAGGGAACCTGTGTCACTGGCGATAAAGATAAAATAGGTTCTTTCTGTTGCATAGTCGATCGCAAAATTGTCAGTTGTTGGACTAAGTTGACAGTTTGTTATGAAGAGTGCAAAATGTAAATAAGTACCATATTTTATGTTAATCAAGTTGTCTCTTGGTATAAAATGATCTTTACACAGATCTAAGTTGTAATATTTATGACATAATTATTCAAATTGGTAGCGCACTTGCGCTATGCAGTACGAGTATCGATCGAGTGCCCGTGAATTTCTCGCGTCATGTAACAAGTTATTAAGTCGCCCTAACTAAACTATTTTAAGCCAAAGAATCTAGACTGTTGGAAATACATTTATAGTAATTTACATACACATTCTAACAATCATATACCAAAACAATTTGACAACACTTGGGGGCTTTCAAACTTAACCGAGCATGGTGCTAAGAGATTGCTTGCCATTAAAGAAAAAATAGGTAAGCATACATCCTACTTCAATTCATTCCTTGTCCTTACCCCTTTGCTAATCCACTAGCACCTACAAAAGAAAAACAACTAAACAATTAAGCGAAAATGCTTAGTAAGTAAATGGTATAACAAGCTAAACAGTGCACAATATAAATTGTGCTATACACCATAGCTAGTCTTTCAACTAGCTAAGCTAATGATATAGGGGCGGCACATACCTCACGCCAACATAGACGGCCTAAACACGATCAACTCAAATGGTTGAACCTTATCCCATAGTTAGCCCATCGACTAAGTTATACCTAGTAATGGATCCAAAACCGGCTAACGCACCCTATATCCTATCATTCATCATTACCATGTAGCAAAGATGATAAAGCTAACAAATACAAACCATTACCATATATGAAAATATGATAAAGCTAAAACTATGATATAACCAAATACTTTCCTCAAACCGCAACTACTTATAACAAAACACCAATCTTTAACTCTTCCTTCCTATATTAATATTATCATCATTTGATATGTAGCATACAAACATTAACATTATACAACTAGGGTTCATTCATGAGTTCATCTATACCAAGGCGTTTCTAAACCCATAAACCATCATCAATTGTTACCTATTAACAAAACTCCCCAATTTCTCAATTAGGGCAAGTATTATAATTTATCACAATTAATCATAGGGACTTCATCCCTCAACTCATTAATTACCACGCTAATTTCATATCAAAATACAATTACCCAACATCATCAAATCATAACTCATGAACCCTAATTGTTAAAATATAAAATCACTAGCTATAAAACACACTTACTTAAGAGGGATTCAACCTAGACCAATAATCTTGATTATGACACAATTACTTAGCAAAGATTCACTCCAAAATGAGCTCTCTCTTCTTCCTGTCTTGCTAAATTCACCACTCTCACACACTAGACAATTCTTAACTAATTTGTTTGGATTTTGGTAGTGGGTCCAGGAACAATGAGACAGTGGATATGAAGGGAGTGTTTGGGTGTCAAGTTGACTGTTGTGGTGATGATTTAAGGGTATAGTAGCTAAACAGTATCACCAAAAGCATAGGGTTTGTGAGTTTCATACTAAGGCTCCAGTTGTGCTTGTGGGTGGCCTCCCAAGAAGGTTTTGTCAAAAATGTAGCAGGTTGTTTTTCATATGCTCATACCTTTTTTGTTTTATATAGAAAGATGTAATTTGCTTTCAAAATACAAAGTGGTTACTTAAATGTTAGGATGTACGGAGTAATTGTTATTAATGCCTTAATGGACAGTATTAGCCCATGGCTTAATGTATAGGCCAATTATGTATTCATTATATTAGGGCTTAGTAAGTGTTCAATTTGTACTCCAACCAACATCCATAATTAGAGAGGTTTGAACCGGGTCACTCTTTAGAGTTTAGAGTCTTTAGACATTATGAGTTTGTGTGACCACCTTACCATTTGACCATGGAAATGATCAGGGACGGACCCAGGATTTTTGAGAGGGTGTTGCACAATTTTTTTTTATGACTATGAGTACCAAAGTTGCCCAATAAAGAATTTATTAGGTAAAAATTAGGTGTTGCACGGGCCCAAAAAAGACATCTTTTATAAAAGTTACACTTTGTGACCTCCCATGTGGGTCCGTCCCTCGAAATGATACCTTATATATTTCTCAATTGATACTTCAACCTACAAGTGTGGATTATGTTTTTTTTTTGGTTAAAGAAACCGTTTTGGTTATCGAGCCAGTCATATCCAGCTATGCTTAATTAGTGTTGTGTACGGTAGTCCTCACTCAGTTACTCAACAACTTCACTGAGTGAGGACTATGAGTAACCATCTAATAAATAATCATAGCCAAACACTGTTTACTGAAATACTTATGTATAAGCAGAATCATAACGTGAAAAGCTAAGCAATCCCAGTAACCATCTAAGTTGAGATATCTTTGTACGTTTAATGTAGTATTATTCAACTCGTATAAACTTCTAAATGTTTGAATATACCCGCCTATTTGCCTTTATTTACTCTAACGTAAGCACTTAACGACTACTTTATATTTAGGCACTTTAAACTAGCAATCTTAAACACCCTCTTAGGCTATAATCTCTTCTTGAGTTTTCGGTTTTCCAAGGTATCTTTGTTCTATTTCTTTCTGAACCTTTGACAAACAGTGAAACTGGTATACACCGGGTGGTAAATATTCCTTGATAATTGATCCAACTTATAAAATGCAACTAAGCTTTGTATATAATATAGATGCCTTTTTAAGGATAAAAAATAGAAGCAAGTTTTTTTAGTAGGTCAACCCGACCCATTTTGACCCATATACAAAAACTACTCAACTGAACTCAATCTTGTTACAACTAATTACCAGACCTGTCTGTTGACTTTTTGCATTTAGGTTTCACGAGGTAAGCGAATTTGATGATGCAAAAAGAAGTTGTCGAAGGGGTTTAGCACGACACAATGAAGTTCGTCGTCAAAAGCAACATGAAGAAACTAAGGAGTCCTTATTATGTGAGGGGTCAAAGTCACAGCACCATAGCTCAAGTCCTGGTCAGTCAGTCCAAGTTGGTGAAAGAGCGAGGTCTCTAGTGGATCTTCAAGGCAAAGGGGGGTTCACAGATTTGCTAATAAATTGCTTGCTCTCTTCTATAACACAATCCCCCTCTTAAGTTCGATTACTACTACATTGTCTTAATCTAAGTCTAAATGGAGTCCGGAACGGTAAAAATGATTTTCTATTACCATGATCTAAGTGCAGAAATATACTCTAGATGTGAAATTTAGTTAATGAAACTTGAACACTTAAAAAGTGTGGTGACTTTTAATATCATCAGTTTACATGTCTTGGTTCTTATTTCATTATTCGTCTGATCACTATCATGCTTCAAGTTGAGTTTGTGTTTTTGGTTATTGTGGCCGATTCTTTTCTGTGCAATCTATTTGTGTGTGTCATTGATCGTTCATAGTTGAGTGTGGCCAGTTTTCATATGTATTCAACGGTCCGGGCTAAAACGGCATCTCAAAAACTCATACTCTTGAGTCTTGAATACTACTACTGATTAAGCTGGTGACCTTGTGGCCTTGTGTTTGACCGACATGGAGTAACTACTCTACTAGCAGTCACATGCCTCTAAGGCTCTAAAGATCGTCCTTGTCTAGGTACAAGAAAGGAAAGTACGAGATTTCTCCAAGATCCTTCATGTTTGCCAAATCTAAAACCATCGCCTTTGCATCCAAAGATTTCCAAGTGTGTTATTGGCATGTTACGGATTATGAATTCGTTCAGCCATAACAGGACCTTGTACATACCCAAACTAGATGATATTTGATGACATATAGTCCAGAATGGACCTAAAAGCATATGTCCGGAATGGACCTAAGGTACAAGTCCGGTAAGGACCTCAAGCATATGTCCGGAATGGACCTAAGATTTAAGCCCGTAATGGATCTAAAACATATGTCCAAAATGAACTTAAGGTATAAGTCCGGAAGGATCCCAAAGCATATGTCGGGAACGGACATAAGTTGTATGTCCGAAAGGGACATAGAGCATATGATCGGACGAGATTTAAGGTATAAGTCCGAAGTGGCGGAATGCATAATGTCCGGAAGGCACATAGGGTATAAGTCTCGAAGGGACATAAGGTAAGTACGGAAGGGACATAAGGTAAGTACGAAAGGGAGATAACAAAGATAAATATAACTAAAGAGAAAAGAAATAAGGTCTCGATCGAAGTGAGAGGCACACCCTGGCCTCCTAGTCGTAAAATGAACACCTTTGTCGACAAGTTATAAGTTAAGACCCGTTAGATAATAGAGAGTTTCGCATCTTATTATCCAAGGGGTAAAGCAACCCAAACCCACTATAAATACCAAGGTATTTTATAAACACTAAGGTAAGTGATTGGGTTGAGATGGTTACGTTGTTCTGTTTCCAGTATTGGATGGTAAAGAACCAAAGGAATGATAAATAATCAAGAAGCTTAGGCAACACTCAGACGAACCAAGTGTGTTTAATGTGTGAAACAATGTGTAAAAGGTGTAAAGAGAAAGATCTATTTTTTGTTTGTGATACTTTCTATTTATAGAGAGGTATCTAGAGTTTAATGATAAACCCAGTGTGGATTATCAATGGTTGTAAACAAGATACGTGTTGATCATCTAACGAGCAGACAAGAAGGACAGGTGTTATCATCTCCTTGGCTCGTACCAGGTCGTGCCCGTCTCCTATTTTATTGGTCGTGTGTATCCCATTGTCTTATGTCATATACTATATCTTAACCATTAGTCACAGTTGTCTCATGCAGTCATGCGTATATGCTACACGGCCGAGGGGCTTTCCCAGGCCATGTGTGGCCTCGTAATGTGGACGGTCCTATCAAATGTTGATAATGAGCCTTACTAAGTGTTGATGGTGGGCATGACTTTGGTGTGTATACGCTATTAAAAACAAACCAAATAGAGAATAAAATTGCTAATAAGATGCCCTGAAAATTAGGATATTTAAGGTCTCGTCAACTTTGAATAACCATTAAATATGTTCTTGGTTCTCAGTTACTCCCTCCGTCCCAAAATATAAGTCCATAATTGACTTTTCAAAGTCTTTGTTTTCTGACTTTGACCGCATTTATATTTTTTCGTGCTATATGATACTTGATGAAAAGTATACCAATGAAAATATATTTGAAACACGGATCCGTTTATATATGTTGCATCAATTATTATATAACACGAAAAAATATAAATACGGTCAAAGTCAGGAAACAAAGACTTTGAAAAGTCAATTATGGACTTATATTTTGGGACGGAGGTAGTATAACAATTGAAAGTCAATTTGGATGTTACTCCTTTAGAAAAAGAATAAGAAGCCGTGATGATCAAAGTAAGAGCATGAGGTATCGTAACGAAATCACCTCGCCACTCCCTTTCGTCCCTCGCCACCACACCACGGAGCCTCGCCGGTTTCGTTTTCGCCGTTTCAACGACGAGGAAGAAGACAAAAACTTTTTGAATATAAACAACACACTCAATATTTTATAAGGGAATACATCTCAGCTTTTTCTCTTGTTTGTGATTTTAACTGTGTAAATGTTTTAGTGTGTGTGTGTAAATGTTTGAATGAAGAGCAAGATGGGGTGGGTGGGTGGGTAGGTGGGTGGGTGTGTGTTTTGGAGTTTATACATCATATCTCATATTAGGGTTTTTTAAATGAATTTTATTTAAATGAAATGAATTTTATTGTGTTTGAAAAATATGAAAAAAAAATAACATGAGGGTGGGTGGGCCCAAATAAAAAGGTTTGAGTTAGTTGTGATTATGGGTATTTTTAAGGCTTCATGCAATAGGTCGATCGAGGCATCGATCGTGAGTGTAGGGCGATCGATTTCTAATCGATCCCCTTGTTGTGGAGGTACTCGATTGCCACAAAAAGAAACGGAGTGGGTCGTCTGCTCGATCGAATCCACAAAGCACAAACATACAAACATTTAACATTTCTAGCCGTTGCATATCCAAACCAAAAATAAAATAAAATCCTACCCTATAAATACACAACATATTAACACACTTAAACTCACAAATCTCATTTCACACATTCTCTATATCCAAACCAAAAAATAAATAAATAAATAAAAATAAAAAAATAAAAAAAATCCTATCCTATATTTACACACTATGAGTTTTAATTCTTACGAGCTATTAATTGCCGATTCGTCATCGGATGATAAAAATGAATTATTATGTAACGTTTTAATTTTATTTGAATTATTATATAACGTTTTAATTATTAATGAAATTTTATTTTATGTTAAAAATGTTTAAAAAAAAAAGAAAAGAAAAAAAGAAAAAAAAGAAAAAAAAAAAAAGAATTTGGTCACTCTTACTGAGGCACCTAATCGCCTGAAGGTCGCAGGAGAGAGAGCTGACGTGGTAGTGAAAAGTAAAGGGGTTGAATCCCCTTACTGGAGGCAGCATAAGTGAGTGTTTTGTAGTGATGTGGCACAAGTGTGGTCCAAATAAAGAGCTTTGAGTGTGCCACCACACCCCACGCTCTAATAAGCCATTTGAAGTAAATAACAAAAATGTCAAGTACACGTACAGCAAACATGTTTAAAATGTGTTACATGCATGAATGAATATCAAGATGACTTCTCAAAGTTAAAGTATACGATACGTACACCTAAATAACTATCAAAACCAAAACGTCATTACATCGTGAAGATGACATTGAACGAACACCTCAACAATCACCACGGAATATTTAGTGAGCAGACCTAACAAAGATTTCTTAAGTAGCACGTTATCAGTTGAAGAAGACACCGAACTAATTAACACCTCGTATATATTCACCAAAAGCCATGCATGGTGCTTTCAACTTTCTGTTTATAGATCATAGTTTTGATTTCGAAAGACTTTGACATGAAGATCTTTCCAATGCTCACTCTTCTTGTGCTTGTCCTTGTTCTTACATCTATGGTCGAAGGTAAACTGTTTAACAGCTTTCGTTATATATGTGTATGAGTTTGTTTAATATGCATGCTTTATTTGCGTATAGATAGCAAGGCTACGATCGTGGAGAACTCAAAGGGAACCTGTGTCACTGGCGATAAAGATAAAATAGGTTCTTTCTGTTGCATAGTCGATCGCAAAATTGTCAGTTGTTGGCCTAAGTTGACAGTTTGTTATGAAGAGTGCAAAATGTAAATAAGTACCATATTTTATGTTAATCAAGTTGTCTCTTGGTATAAAATGATCTTTACACAGATCTAAGTTGTAATATTTATGACATAATTATTCAAATTGGTAGCGCACTTGCGCTATGCAGTACGAGTATCGATCGAGTGCCCGTGAATTTCTCGCGTCATGTAACAAGTTATTAAGTCGCCTTAACTAAACTATTTTAAGCTTTAGAGCAAAGAATCTAGACTGTTGGAAATACCTTTATAGTAATTTACATACACATTCTAACAATCATATACCAAAACAATTTGACAACACTTGGGGGCTTTCAAACTTAACCGAGCATGGTGCTAAGAGATTGCTTGCCATTAAAGAAAAAATGGGCAAGCATACATCCTACTTCAATTCATTCCTTGTCCTTACCCTTTGCTAATCCACTAGCAACTACAAAAGAAAAACAACTAAACATTTAAGCAAAAATGCTTAGTAAGTAATGGTATAACAAGCTACACCTTTCGTGGAATAACAAGCTAAACAGTGCACAATATAAATTGTGCTATACACCATAGCTAGTCTTTCAACTAGCTAAGCTAATGATATAGGGGCATTTATCTCACGCCAACATAAACGGCCTAAACACGATCAACTCAAATGGTTGAACCTTATCCCATAGTTAGCCCATCGACTAAGTTATACCTAGTAATGGATCCAAAATCCGCTAACGCACCCTATATCCTATCATTCATCATTACCATGTAGCAAATATGATAAAGCTAACAAATACAAACCATTACCATATATGAAAATATGATAAAGCTACAACTATGATATAACCAAATACTTTCCTCAAACCGCAACTACTTATAACAAAACACCAATCTTTAACTCTTCCTTCCTATATTATCATCATTTGATATGTAGCATACAAACATTAACATTATACAACTAGGGTTCATTCATAAGTTCATCTATACCAAGGTGTTTCTAAACCTATAAACCATCATCAATTGTTACCTATTAACAAAACTCCCTAATTTCTCAATTAGGGCAAGTATTATAATTTATCACAATTAATCATAGGGACTTCATCCCTCAACTCATTACCACACTAATTTCATATCAAAATACAATTACCCAACATCATCAAATCATAACTCATGAACCCTAATTGTTAAGGTATAAAATCACTAGCAAAGATCCACTCCAATTTTCTGGAATTAGTTTGGGTTTGTGGTAAAAGTAGTCCCTCAAGCTCTATTTTTAAGGTATTAATCACTTTTAACTTTCAATACTTACACTTAACTTACTTAACTCATAATCAAGACTAACCAAGGTCACAAAAGAGCTTCTAAGTACTTATAATAATCAAACATAGTCATACAATTATTATGATATAATATAAAAGTACCTCATTTGGTTTTACAACCTTAGAGAGCGTTTATGATAATGATAGAGCAAATATATTGCTTAGACATAATTGAAATGTTGCAAAATGTGTTATTAAAATCATAGACTATGTGGATTGATTACGACTAAGGATGTTTTAATGCTTTTTGAATAGTGTTAGATATAAGATCATGTGTTAGTATGAAGCTATGTCTATGGTGACTTGTTAAAATGTCTAAGTGCAATGGAAATGCATGATTTGAGTAATGATTGATATGGTATGTTGCCAGGCCCGGATAAGAGCCTGTGCGGGCTGCCCAACCGCACATGGCCATGAATTTTGAGGGGCCTCAAATTCTAGAAATGACCCAATATATATATGTATCTGAAGGCATATTTTGTGTCTATAAGGCCCATTAAAAGTAGCTGGATATTCATTCTCACTTATATAATTATAAGGAAGTATAAAACTGCTTATCATCAAGCAATGTGGGATATTTGATTTTTTTCATTTGCTTTATTGTTCATCACATATTACTGAGTTGGATTAGAAATTTTTTTAATTGATGCAATTTTAAAGAAGCATTGTACACTTCAAGTTGGTTTTTGTAAAACAAATAAAATTTTCGTTTTTAGATGACCTCTTTTACAATCACGGCATAAAGCCTCCGAAATCCACGGGACGACATGTATGTTGCGTTAGGCAAAATGATTAAAGTATGGTTGCTAAAAGACATGATTTAAAATATATGATGAGATATAGATGTTTGATTATTGTTTGGAATTCATGATCAAAGTATGGTATGGTAGAAACACATGAATTAAGCTACTTAAAGTATGATGCGCTTGTAAGAATTGAAAACGCGAATCATGTTGATATGTCAAGGATGTTAAGATGTATGCGATGATCATTAAGATAAAGGAAAAAAAAGTTGTTTTAGTTACAAAGAAATGTATATGTTTTGCATGTAAAGTTAATAGTGAATAAGATTTGTCATTATTATATGATTTGGTAGAATTGGGTAAACTTGTGTATAGTACATTTATTAATTCATCTATCAAATTGTGCAATGATACGATTTTGCCGGGTTGTAATGGTAAATAAAGTATAAAATTTTTTGACTTTGTGAAAGTAAGTGGAAAAGTAAAATGTTTTACGATTGTGAATAAAATCGTTATATGTGTATGTATCCACTTTGTGGTGTAAAGCATATATATAATATATATATATATATATATATATATATATATATATATATATATATATATATATATATATATTTATATATATATATATGATGAAGAAGTACATGAATAATAAAGGTGTAAGAATGATAAAATAATAATAGCTTGGATCCAACGCTAAGTTCACGAACCCTTCGAGAGAGTTGTCATAAATCCAAATAGATTGACATAAATCGATATAAATAGTTTAAAAGGAAGTTTTAATTGGCAAAACTATTCAACCCCCCTTCTATTTTTCCACATAGTCAACTTTGAATAACCGCTAAATATGTTATTGGTTCTCAATTATAAGTTTATAACGGTTAATCTATATTACCTATAGAGCATTTTTGTCATTTTTTCTTAAAATTTTCATAAATAGTTTTTAAGCATTACAAGTTAAAAAGATATGTACAACTATTTTATACATAAATACATCAATTCAACATATATAAATACTAATTTTAAAACATTCTCTTACTTAAAAGTACAATTGTATTACCACATGGTACAATGTAAATAAACTACTAAAAGCGCTAGGTGTGGGCTCGTCGTCCGACGTGGACCTTCGCCGCGACACCGGGACACCTCGCCATTCCTCGCCGTCTGAAACCTCTTCGTCTGCATGACGAAGATTTGCGTTGTACTTTTTTTCTCCCTTCTTTTGTGTTTTGGAAGATGAATATATTTGGAGGAAAAAAATATATAAATTGTTTTTGAAGGTGAAGTGTTTTGTATAATAGAAGATGAAGTGTTTTGGAGGAAAAAAGAATGCAAATATAAAATTAAAAACACAAATTACATTGAACATTTAAGTTAAAACACTACATTAATTGAAGATTAAAGTGAAAACGGCAAATACATATTACGCTTAAACATTAAAACTACAACGAGATTAATGAAAATAAAACTACTAAAACTTAAGAATACGAATCATCTGAGTTTCAACCCTCGTCACTCGAAGAGGAATAAAACTCGCCAGCAAAGTACTTTCTTTCCATGATGTCAAAGTAGTTCTCCCTAAGATATTCAGCTTCCCTGGCTTCCTGTTCACGACGAGCAGCTTCCTCGCGTGCCTCCTGTTCCATAATCTCTCTATAATTTTCCTCGTCCTGCGCAAGTTCACGAAGGGAAGCCTCACTTAACCCAAATGGATTGTTTTCGAGGTCCACCTGCGGACTGTTAGCAGGTGGATTGTTAACAATTGGATTGTTAAGAGGTGGAGTGTTTACAAATACATTTTTCGGAAAGACATCTTCTGGTGGTGTTGAATAAACTTCAACTTCTTCTGGTGGAGTTGGAAAGGTAGTTTCCGGCAGTTGTGTTGGAGTTGGAAAAGTAGTTTCCGGCAGTTGTGAAGGACTTGGAAAGGTAGTTTCGACAGTTGTTGTGGACTTGGAAATTGTTGAGAGAAATATTTGCGAGACATTTTGTGTGTTTGAGTTGTGTATGTAACTTGTGTGTGTGAGTTGTGTCTGGTAGAGTTGTATATATAGGCACATATGATCCCGCTCAAAACTATACCGTTTGAATTTTGAATTTGATTTTGAATTTAAATAATCCCGCTCCAGTTTGAATCTGATTTTAAATTTGAATTCGAATATGAATTTAAATAATCCCGCTCAAAACTATACCGTTTATTTTGAATTTGAATTTTGAATTTTGAATTTGATTTTGAATTTTGAATTTGATTTTGAATTTTGAATTTGATTTTGAATTTGAATTTGAATATGAATTTGAATCTGATTTTCATTTTACTTGTGTTTACTTATTTTTTTTTTTAAAAAAAAAACCTTATACCATTCCTAAAGATAACAAACTATAACCACCATTTTTTCTCATCTTCATCAATTCCAACTTTCTATATCTCTAGCTCAAAAAAAAAAAAAAAAGTTTCAAAATCCAAAGTGGAACAAGGTTGAAGAAATGTTGCTTGCACAAATTTGGATAGAAATTTCACAAGATCGAGATATAGGAAATAACCGTTCCGAAGATTTATTTTGGAACGACGTTATGGACATGTTCAATGATCAGACTACCGATGACCATCGTACCAAAAATTCAATCACGGGTAAATGGTCGAGGATTAAAGTTGATTGCCAAAAATTCAACGCTATTTACAAACATTTGCAGCGTCGAAGTGGTGAAAATGACCACGATCATCTCGAGAATGCGAAACTGAACTTTGAGCACCGCTTTAGTGGGAATGAGTTCAAGTATGTTCAAGCTTGGGAGATTTTGAAAAATTACCCAAAGTGGGATGCCGAAGATCCGATCCATTAATATGTGTTGTATTTTTTTCCCCGTGTCGTTGTTTTTTTACGTATCGTATTTATTTTTTCTTATTATTGTGTTGTTAATGTATTTTGATTATTAATGAAATAAATTTAGTTTATTTGGAAATTTTGAAAAAAAAATAAAGTTGTAGTGGTGAGGCCCAAATGAAGAGGTTGAGGTTTGTTGTGAGCGAGGGGAGGTTAATTGTGGTTAGTTGTGGAGGTTTGTTATAATGATATGGCAGTGACGTGGATGTGGCAGTGACGTAAAGGTGATGAAGAAGTGAATCCTCTTCATGACACCTAGCCCTCTAATATAATATATAGATTTTTAAGCAAATACAATTAATTAATCTAGATGTACAATCAAAATATTTATCAATACCATATCAAACATGGTAATGCAATTTTCATTTCTTTGTACCTCACAGTACATAGCAAACATGGTTAAAATGTGTTACATGCATCAGTGAATGTCAATATGACTTCCCAAAGTTAAAGTATACGATACGTACACCTAAATAACTATCAAAACCAAAACGTCATTACATCGTGAAGATGACATTGAACGAACACCTCAACAATCACCACGGAATATTTAGTGAGCAGACCTAACAAAGATTTCTTAAGTAGCACGTTATCAGTTGAAGAAGACACCGAACTAATTAACACCTCGTATATATTCACCAAAAGCCATGCATGGTGCTTTCAACTTTCTGTTTATAGATCATAGTTTTGATTTCGAAAGACTTTGACATGAAGATCTTTCCAATGCTCACTCTTCTTGTGCTTGTCCTTGTTCTTACATCTATGGTCGAAGGTAAACTGTTTAACAGCTTTCGTTATATATGTGTATGAGTTTGTTTAATATGCATGCTTTATTTGCGTATAGATAGCAAGGCTACGATCGTGGAGAACTCAAAGGGAACCTGTGTCACTGGCGATAAAGATAAAATAGGTTCTTTCTGTTGCATAGTCGATCGCAAAATTGTCAGTTGTTGGCCTAAGTTGACAGTTTGTTATGAAGAGTGCAAAATGTAAATAAGTACCATATTTTATGTTAATCAAGTTGTCTCTTGGTATAAAATGATCTTTACACAGATCTAAGTTGTAATATTTATGACATAATTATTCAAATTGGTAGCGCACTTGCGCTATGCAGTACGAGTATCGATCGAGTGCCCGTGAATTTTTTGCGTCGTGTAACAACTTATTAAGTCCGCTTGAACTAAACAATTTTAAGCTTTAGAACAAAGAAGCTAGACTGCTGGAAATATTCAAAGTAATTTACGTACACATTCTAAGTTTCTAACTATAAACAATGGATTGAGATATTTTAAAGTCTGTATGAAGATGACTTGTAATTTTCTTTCACAAACATAACTATGGGGCTTACTGAGGGACATAGTTTTTTCTTTATTGCGAGAAACCATTACCGGTCATATTCATATAAACTTCAGAAGATCTCAATCACTTGTTGTGCATCGCACTTAATCGATAGTTAGGCTTAACTACACCTTCAAAGTGTTGGAAATCAATGTGAGTTTGGCAAGTTTTATATGTGTGTCCAGTATTGAAATAAAACTAAGTTTGTATAGTTGGACATATAGTATTTTTAATACTAAGTTAGAAACAAAGGCTATTGGTGGAGGTTTAAAGCGTTGAGGAGCTTTGAACTTTTAAGCCTATGAAGCAATATGTACAAGTTGTTGAAGCAGCAACTATTTGTACTTAGTTTAAAATAGTGGGCAAGAGAGTAGAAGCATTTACATGGGCTGACTAAAAGGGATGTGGAACTTGACTTGGTAATCAATTATGGTTGAAACCGTCATCTCCATAATCCATAATTTTAGCCATGAAATTATGTCACATCTTGGCCTTGATTTATTGATATAAGGATAAAAGTCAAAAATGATAAATATGCTTTCTCAAATTTAACAATATGATAAACATAATCATTTATGTATCAATATGCTAAACCAAAGATCAAATATGTGCAATAATGGGTACTTCTTCACATCTTCATCTCTTATATTTGCATCGTTACTCCTTTTATACTAACGGCCGTTAGTGAATAACTTAAAACTTGGTTTTCTTACGCCGTCCGAATTTTTTAAGTTTTGTCCACCGTTTTTAACGCTCCGAGTTTTTTACGCCCGTTTTTTACGCTGTCCCGATTTTTACGCTTTCGTCCGATTCTTTACGCTTTGGTCCGTATTTCAAGTTTTCGTCCGCTTTTTACGTTTTCGTCCGATTTTTTACGCCATCCATTCTTTGTCCGATTCTTTACGTTTTCGTCCGCTTTTTTACGCTTTCCCCGATTTTTTTTTTTTACGCCTCTCGATTTTTACCGTCCGATTTTACGTTTTTCGTCCGATTTTTATTTCGTCCGCTTTTCGTTTTCCTTTTTACGCTTGTCCGTTTTTCGCTCGATTTTTACGTTTTCACATTTTTCATTTTCGTCCGATTTTTACGTTTTTCTCTATTTTACTGCCCGATTTTTTTTTTCGTCCGCTTTTACGTTTTTCCATTTTTCGTCCATTTTTACGTTTTCGTCCATTTTTTACGCATTTTACGTTTAATGTCCGAGTTTTTACGTTTTCGTTGTTTTTACGTTTTACGTCTTTTTACGTTTTCATTCTTTTTTTACGAAAAAATGGGAAAACGTGAAAAACGCATTTAAAACGTAAAAAAACAGACGAAAACGTAAAAGAAGATACGAAAACGTAAAAAATGGGACGAAAACGTAAAAAAATGGACGAAAACGTAAAAAGAGAGACGAAAACGTAAAAAATCGGACGAAAACGTAAAAAACGGATGAAAACGTAAAAAACCGGACGAAAACGTAAAAAACCGGACGAAAACGTAAAAAATCGGACGAAAACGTAAAAATACAGACGAAAACGTTAAAAATCGGACGAAAACGTAAGAAAACCAAGTTTTAAGTTATTTACTAACGGCCGTTAGTATAAAAGGATTAACGATGCTAATATAAGAGATGAAGATGTGAAGAAGTAACCATTATTGTACATATTTGATATTTGGTTTAGCATATTGATACATAAATGACTATGTTTATCATATTGGTATATTTAAGAAAGCATGTTTATCATTTTTGACTTTTACCCTTGATATAAAGAGAGTACTTGTGTACGTATTATATATCAGTAAAATGAGATATACAATATCACGAGTTGCTTCTAAAACATTACGTCGTTTTCTTGTTTCTACATTGCCATACGATGATATGCTACCACCATTTACATTGCGTTGTATTTGTTCGCTGACGATACACAACGCGAGTTTGTATCAATCCTGGGATCGTTACGTATGAGGCTCACAGCGAATCGAGCACGTAAACACCTTTTAAGGACAGTGAACCTCTTCCCTTGCATGACTTTTAACTTTTTTGGGTTTGTACATGTCTTATTGAGAAGACAAGAAGCTGTATCGGAGTTTTGTTTTAAACTATCTGTCACGATGGGGTTGTTGCTACATGTAGTGCTATCTGAAGGTGTCCCTAAAAGGGTTGTTGTTGTCGAGAAGAAGTGCTCGAGTTTTATCTCGACTCCACAAGTTTCATTTTGTTTACTTTTATGTGTTAATTATCAGTTGTCGTTAATTATAGCCAAAGTGTTTGCAATTTGTTAAAACGACAAGAGATAATTAAGTTTTCCAACACAAAGTTAATGGGCTCAGCTAGTATAACTAAAGTCACTGGCTCTTTTAATTGATTGGTAGTAACAAAATTTAGAGAAGAAAGGTGGTGTATTTTACCCGTTTTTGACCATCATGAATTTTGCGCCATTGTTTCAGACAACTTGAATTCTTGATCGATTTACGAAAGAGCAACACTTTTTGTCTTTGACTTACCTTGAATTTTGCATCGTCATTTTAAAATGTTAAACTAAATCTAGTTGCAAGTTTAGATACGAATTTTCACATATTTGAGTTTTACAATAACTTTTATTCTTGATAAACCTATATAACATATTATATCACTTCATTTTCTTAATTATTCGGTCTAACGACCCACGAAAACATTCTTTACACGGCGAAAACAAACACCCCATTTGACCCATTATACAAAGTAATTAAGTAACATACAAAACACTTCTTTTATAATAAAACCAGAACTTTTGACATCATAAGATAATTTAAACAACCATTTGAACAACATTTAACACGACTTATATAACAATCATATACCAAAACACTTTGACAACACTTGGGGGCTTTCAAAATTAACCAAGCATCGTGCCAAGAGACAGGGACGGAGCCAGAAACAAATATGACTGGGTGCACAAAATATTTTGAACCGTAATATTAGAAACATATTTTGAAAGACCAGGTGCATTTAAGATGCATTTAGGAAATCAGTGTTTTTTTCAAAAATTAACACTAAATCGTAAAATCCATGGGGTTCTCGGGCACCCGCGAAAAGCCCTAGCTCCGTCCCTGCCAAGAGATTGCTTACCATCAAAGAAAAAATGGGCAAACATACACCCTACTTCATTCCTTGTCCTTACCCTTTGCTAATCCACTAACACCTACAAAAGAAACACAACTAAACATGTAAGCGAAAACATTTAGCAAGTAAATGTATAACAAGCTAAACAATGCACAATATAAATTGTGATATACACTATAGCTAGTCTTTCAACTAGCTAAGCTAACGATATAGGGGCACTTTCCTCAAAGTCAAAGCAACATGGCTCAAGTCCTGGTCAGTCAATCCATGTTGGTGAAAGATCGAGGTCTCTAGTGGATCTTCAAGGCAATGGGGGGTTCACAGACTTGCTAATAAATTGCTTGCTCTCTTCTATCACACAATCCCCCTCTTAAGTTCAATTACTACTACATCGTCTAAATCTATTTTAGTCTACATGAGGTCCGGAACGGTAAAAATGATTTGAGATCCAAGTGCAAAATTATACTCTAGATGTGAAATGTAGTTAATGAACTCTATTTCAAGGTAGAATCACTATTAATGAAAACGTGGAGGCTTAAAAGTGCGTTGAGTTTTTAATAGCATCAGTTTACATGTCTTAAAGTCTTTCTGTATTTCATTATTCATCTGATTACTATCATGCTTCAAGTTGATTTTGCCTTTTTGGTTATTGTGGCTGATCGTTCATAGCTTAGTGTGGCCAATTTTCATATGTATTCAACGATCCGTAACTAAAACGGCATCTCAAAAGCTCATACTCTTTGAGTCTTGAATACTACTACGCTGGTTAAGCTGAAAGAAGTAACATAAAAAGTTATACAGGGTATGAATTACATACGTCAGTGAAAAAAAAAAAAAAAGGCTTAAAAAGTCTTGTGGAGTTGTGGTAATGCAATTTTCATTTCTTTGTACCTCACAGTACATAGCAAACATGGTTAAAATGTGTTACATGCATCAGTGAATGTCAATATGACTTCCCAAAGTTAAAGTATACGATACATTACACCTAAATAACTATCAAAACCAAAACGTCATTACATCATGAAGATGACATAAAACGAACACCTCAACAATCACCACAGAATATTCAGTGAGCAAACCTAACAAAGATTTTTTAAGTAGCACGTTATCAGTTGAAGAAGACACCAAACTAATTAACACCTTGTATATATTCACCAAAAGCCATGCATGGTGCTTTGATCAACTTTCTGTTTATAGATCATAGTTTTGATTTCGAAAGACTTTGACATGAAGACCTTTCCTATCCTCACTCTTCTTGTGCTTGTCCTTGTTCTTACATCTATGGTTGAAGGTAAACTGTTTAACAGCTTTCGTTATATATGTGTATGAGTTTGTTTAATATGCATGCTTTATTTGCGTATAGATAGCAAGGCTACGATCGTGGAGAACTCAAAGGGAACCTGTGTCACTGGCGATAAAGATAAAATAGGTTCTTTCTGTTGCATAGTCGATCGCAAAATTGTCAGTTGTTGGCCTAAGTTGACAGTTTGTTATGAAGAGTGCAAAATGTAAATAAGTACCATATTTTATGTTAATAAAGTTGTCTCTTGGTATAAAATGATCTTTACACAGATCTAAGTTGTAATATTTGTGACATAATTATTCAAATTGGTAGTGCACTTGCGCTATGCAGTACGAGTATCGATCGAGTGCCCGTGAATTTTTTGCGTCATGTAACAACTTATTAAGTCCGCTTGAACTAAACAATTTTAAGCTTTAGAACAAAGAAGCTAGACTGCTGGAAATATTCAAAGTAATTTACGTACACATTCTAAGTTTCTAACTATAAACAATGGATTGACATCTTTTAAAGTCTATATAAACGTGACTGGTAATTAATGTCCTTCACAAACATTACAGTGGTGCTTACTGATGGACCTTGTTTTTTTATTACGAGAGAACATTACGGAGATGTTAATATAAACTTAAGAGGATCTATCACATGCTACTTAGACTTCGTCTCTTTTGCATTTCAAAGTTAATGGGCTCAGGCAGTATAACTAAAAAGAAAATGGGTCATTGGCCCTTTTAATTGATTGGGTAGTAACAAACTTTAGAGAAGAAAGGTGGCGTATTTTACCCGTTTTTTACCATCATGAATTTTGCGCCATTGTTTCAAACAACTTGAATTCTTGATTTACGAAAGAGCAACACTTTTTGTCTTTGACTTAACTTGAAAAGAGTTAATTGCATTTTGTTCTATGTAGATGATTAGTCAGAGCTGCCTTGTAAATTTTGAAAGTGCAATGATAGTTCTCATTTTGAATTTTGGATTGCAATTTTGGTCATTGGATAAAGTGAAATGACTAAAATAACTTTTGTCTTATTCAGAAAAAAACAAGGGTAATTTGGTCATTTCACACCGATTAAAGACCAAAAATGCAATCCAAACTTCAAAATGAGAACTATCATTGCACTTTCAAAGTTTTAGAGACCAAACCTGCAATTTGACCATACCACATGAACCAAAAATGCAATTAACTCAATTTAAAATGTTCAACTACAATCTAGTTGCAAGTTTAGATACGAATTGTCACATATTTGCATGAGTTTTACAGTAACTTTTATTCTTGATAAACCTATATAAAATGTCTTTTTTTAAGGTTTGAAATGGCCACATTCATCATTGATCATTTAAATATTGGTAAAAAGTAACCACTCAGCTTGATCAAGTTGGTGAAGACCGAAGAGCTTACGACCATTATCAACAAAATAATGTGGATGTCTCAGATTCGAAATATTTTTTGCAAACAACTCTAAAGTAGTCAAGCCAATCTCTTAGAATAAGAGGGCTGAACTCGATTCTAAGCCTTTGTCGCAGTGAAGTCAGGTAGATTAGTCGGTCAAAATATCGAAAATATATAGTTTATAAAAGAAAAGGAAATTGCATATATATCATTCTAAAAGCGTATAAAAACGGATGAAAACGTATAAAGACTGACAAAAAGCGTATGAAAACGTAAGAAAACGGGCGAAAACGTATAAAAACATAATAAAACGTAAAAAGATAGACGAAAACATATAAGAACGGATAAAAAAAAGGGAAAACGTATGAAAGCGTAAGAAAAACGTATAAAGACGAACAAAAACGTATAAAAACAAACAAAAAGAGTATCAAAACGGACAAAAACGAATAAAAATGGATGAAAACATATAAAAACGAAAAAAACATATGATAATGTAAGAAAAATGTAAAAAGACAGACAAAAACGTATAAAAACGGACAAAAAACGTATGAAAACGTATAAAAACGGACGAAAACCTAAAAAAATGACAAATACATATAAAAACGGACCTTTCTAACGTATTAATAGTTAAATAAATTTAAAAAAAATATATGGACTAAATTTGTGATAACTCACAAACCACAAGGATTAAATTCGTAATAAATATAACCATTTACCGGTCATATTCGGTTACCAAAAACATAGTAAGGTACATAACCGATTAAGCAAAGATAAATAACTTGGATGAACAATTTAAAAGTTAAGTAACTTAAGTGAACCTTTTTATAAAATATAGTAACTTGTTTCTATATAACTCATTTATTAATTCATCTATCAAATTGTGAAATGATGATGGATTTTGCGGGGCTGTAATGGTAAATAATGTATAAATTTTTTTAACTTTGTGAAAGTAAGTGGAAAAGTAAAATAGATTTACGATTGTGAATAAAATCGTTATAATGTGTATGTATCCACTTTGTGGTGCATATATATGATGAAGGTATATCGTAGAAGTACATGAATAATAAGTACGCGTTTGGTATCTTACTATGAGAATGAGATTATGACTATGAAAGTGATTAAATGTGTTTGTTTAAGATGAGGGTTTATTGCTACTGGCGTAATCACTGGTTATTTTCTATTCACAATTAGCCCTAGACTAAGTGAATCTAGGGTAATTGTGATTTGTTCTTTCCGCTGCATATTGCTCTGTAAGTCTAAGTCTACTCTGTTTCTTCAAACAAACAATACTTAAGTCTTTGTGGGTGTAAACGGGTAGACTAACATCTTGATCCGCCACTCGAGTGGTATGAATACCGCTCTGGTTTACCCCATCCACGTGCTTGGTGCTTGTTGTTTCTTAATTACAAAGTCTTATTTATTTCTTTATTTGTCTATCCTTAGTTATTATCTTGTCCGTGTTATTTGTCCTGTCTTATTGTTTGCATTACGGTCGTTGGTGATGATAATACGGGTGGTTCTTCCACTGAGAAAAGCTTATCCTTTGGTGATGCTTTGTATTTACACCCTAATAACATCAATGGTACTCCTATTATTTCCATCAAACTCACTGGAACTGAAAATTATAAAATATGGAATATGGCCATGACCTTTGCCTTAAGGAATCATAATAAGTTAGGGTTTATTGATGGTACTTGCATAAGAGATGACTCAAATCCTAGTCTTGCTAATCAATAGGATACATGTAACTCTGTTGTGGTTACTTGGATTCTTAACTCTCTCTCACCGAACTATTTGTCGGTGCTATCTATGCTAAAACTGCTTATGAAATGTGGAATGATCTTAAAGATACTTATGATAAGGTTGATGGTTCAGCCATTTTTAATTTACATAAAAATATAAACTTTCTTAGTCAAAGTGGGTCCTCTCTTGCTGATTATTACAACAACCTTAACTCTTTATGGAAACAATTTGATTGTATGATTAGTTTGCCTCCCCGCTTGTGAGGTCGCAAAACATTTTGAAAAACACAATCAACTAATCAAATTAATGCAATTTCTTATGGGTCTTGATGACTCCTATGTTCCCATCGGTAATATTTTAACCGAGATCCTTTACCTAATGTCAAAACTGCTTCTCTCGTTGTCTCGTGAGAAGAGTCTCACGTAAATGTTTCGTCTGGGAATAGCTCGCTAAACCCAATGCTTCACTTTTGCTCGCAAAACTTCTCGATGGTGGAAAAATTTTGATAACAAAAAGGATTTAACAACAACACTTTTAATAAAGGTTTGGTTTTAATGCTGGTAATGCTACCAACACAACAGAGGACCAAACATGAATCTCAAATGTACTAACCGCAAAAACCCGTCACACCGTTGATAGATGTTATGATCTTGTTGGTTATCCTGTTGGATATGTTAAAAGGAACTTTAATGCTAAACCCGCTGCCAGTGAATAATGTTTCCACCGATGCTAATCATATCACCGATAATAGAGCTAGCAACTCCCTCGTCTCTTTGTCAAATGAATGAAGCTCTCCTGCACTTATGAGTCTTTTAATGACAACAATGTGTCCTCTGCTAATGCCAACATGGCAGGTAAAAAATTTTCATGAACTTTCTTTAATGGCAGTGTTAAGTTTAATATAAACTTCAACAAATTTTTTAACAACAACACAAAAACCTTATCCGAAACATCAGTCTTGGTTGGATTGTTGACTCGTGCAAATCAGACATGATCAGATCTAAAATTTTTTAATTAATGTTGTTGACATTTCAAATCTTGGTCTAACTGTTGGACATCCCAATGGTACTCAGGCTTTAATTACCAAAATTGGTGATTTAAAGGTCAATAATGACCTAACTCTTTTTGATGTTCCGTTGTTCCCGAGTACAATGTCATCCGGCCTCTGTCTGCTCATACGATTGCTAGAGACAACAAGATGTTTGTTGGGTTTAATGAATCTAAATGCTATATACAAGATTTACATCAAAAAAGGATTGTGGGGATTGGTAAACAATGTAATGGGTTATATATGTTTGACATTGATTCTACATGTAAGATTACTTCTAATAATTGCATTGCTTTGTCATGTTTCTAGAAATATCTGGCATCAAAGACTTGGTCATCCCTCTGACCAAGTCCTACATATACTTAAATCCACTCTTAAACCTTATAGTACATCTGATCGACCATCTTTGTGATACTTGCAATAAAGCTAAACAAACCAGGGAACCATTCCTCTAAGTGAACATAAATCAACTAAAATTGGTGAACTTGTTCATCTAGATGTATGGGGACCATATAAAGTCACTAGCAGAGATGGTTACAAATATTTTTTAACTATTGTTGATGACTATTCTAGGGCTGTCTGGGTTTATATGCTTAAGGGAAAGGATGATGTTTATGTTTCCATTGTTAACTTTACTCATATGCTATCAAATCAATTTGAACACAATGTTAAGATATTCAGAAGTGATAATGGGACAGAATTTGTCAATAACAAACTTCAACACTTCTTTCATGAAAAAGGAATTTTACATCAAACCTCTTGTGTTTACACACCACAACAAAATGGTATTGGAGAAAGGAAACATAGGCATCTCCTTAATGTGGCTAGATCCCTTATGTTTCGTGGGGAATTAGTCGTATATCTTTGGCCCTAATGTGTTCTAATCACGATATGTCATACACAGTTACCCTCTTCTGTTGTCCGGCAAGTCTCCCTTCTTCTTTGTGTATGGGCATGACCCTTCACTCTCTCTCCTTAGAGTCTTTGTCTGCTTATGCTATGCCACCATTCTCAACATCTCTGATAAATTTGGTAGTAGGTCCGAAAAAAGTGTCTTTATTGGTTATTCAAATGAGAAAAAGGTTATAAACTTTTAAGTTTAGAAACAAAAAATATCTTTTATTACAGAGATGTCAAATTTTATGAAACTGTTTTTTCCTTCAAAATGAAAAATTCTTTGTCAAAACCTTTTGTTGAAACTTATGTGCCTAAAGATTTAAATCACAAAAATTTCTTTGACTCACAAATAAGTCCCAATGATGAAGGGAGAGTGACATCCTATGAAGATGGCACAGTGTTGGGTCATCCTACTAGGGATAATGGACATGTTGCAACTTCCATAGATGATAATACACACCCGAGGGCATCGTGATCACATGAATCACATCCTGCCGATGCATCTTCGACTGGCTGTACATCTTCTCGATTCACATCGAATTCTAAACAAGAAGAAGGCTTGCCAACCACTATGCTAGAAGGTCAACCATAGTTTCTAAGTTTCCCAAGAATCTTAATGACTTTATTGTTGAATGGAAAGTTAAATATGGTGTTGAAAAGGTTGTTAATTACTCTAACCTTAACAAAGATAATTACCGCTTGCTTCTAGTCTTAATAAAAGTATTGAACCTACCTGTATGAAGAAGCTTTCCTTGACAAGAATGGGTTGATGCTATGAACTCAAATGACCTTAAATGAAAATCATGCTTGGGATATAACTGATCTACCTCCTAATAGAACTCCCATTGGTTACAAATGGATCTTTAAAATCAAATATAAAGCCAATGGTGAAGTTGATAGATACAAGGCTAGATTAGTTGCTAAAGGTTATAACCAAAGGGAAGGAATAGACTATGATGAAACTTTTTCTCCTGTTGTGAAAATGTCTACTGTTAGATGTCTTATTGCCTTAGCTGTGAAAAACAAATGGCCTCTTTTCCAACTTGATGTTAACAATGCTTTTTTGTATGGAGACCTTGATGAGGATGTCTATATAACCATCCCTAAGGGGTTCTGTAATGAGAACAATAAGAATAAAGTTTGTAAACTTGTCAAGTCTCTATATGGCCTTAAACAAGCTCCAAGGAAATGGAATAAAAAACTTGTTAGTGTTTTAAAAGAAAATAACTTTGTTCAATCTGTCAATGATCACTCTTTGTTCACCAAAACAGAGAATAACAAGTTTATTGCTCTACTTGTTTATGTGGATGATATTGTTCTTACTAGAAACTGCACTGATGAGATAAACCTATTCAAAGAGTTTCTAAAATCAAAATTTCATATCAAAGACTTGGGAAACTTAAAATATTTTCTTGGCATTGAGGTTCTAAAACTGGAATGACATATGTCTCACCCAAAGAAAATATTGTCTTGAACTCCTCAAAGAATTTGGTCTCCTTGGGTGCAAACCTGTGTCCACTCCTATGGAACCCAACTCTGTTCTTCCATACATACCCATCAGCCGATGATCCCTTACTTGTCAACATCACTGGTTATCAGAAGTTACTTGGGAAACTTATATATCTCACCCATACAAGACCTAACATCTCATACTCAGTTCATTGTTCGGCATAATATATGCATTCTCCTCTCAAATCTCATCTAGAATGTGCCCTCAATGTTCGAGATATCTAAAAGGAGCTCCGGAAAAGGTCTAAGGTACAATTTCAAGAACTCAAAACCATCTTGATGGGTATAGTGATGCAGATCGGGCTAAATGCAAGAAAACCCAGAAACTGCTATTGGTTATGTGTTTTCTTTAATGAGCTGCTTGATCTCATGGAAAAGCAAAAACAAAACACTCTTTCAAAATATTCCACGAAGCAGAGTATAGATCTATGTCTACTGCCGCTCGTGAAATTATTTGGATTCAAAAAATCTTAAAAGATCTAAAAGTAGATATCAATCTCCCTGTTAATCTTTTTTGTGATAACAAATCTGCTCTGCAACTTGCTGTCAATCCTGTCTTCCATGAAAGATCAAAACATTTTGAAATTGATGTTCACTTCATCAGGGAAAAAATTGCAAGAGGTGTTATAAGTGCCAAAAAGAGTGGCTCTTCAAACCAAACTGCAGACATTTTACAAAAACCTTCCTCTTATCAAAGATAAATTCTTGTGTGAAAAATTGATATTGTTTGATATGTTTGTCCATCGATAAGGGGAATGTTAAATTTTGGGGTAATAATCTGTGGCAAACATGTCATTCTATCAATTGCTAATGGGTTTCAAGTTATGTTCATTGCGTATATTACAGGGGTTAATCATGGTCAAAGCATAAATGGTTTAAAGTTCCTAGAAGTTCATTTATGCTTAGCCCTTTTCTCATTTCTACTGATGCGCCTTTTATAGAGGGTCTTTGTGTATCTTTATCTCCTATTTAATAAGTCCCTTAATCTAGGGTTAGACACAACCTGTGTGCGGTCATTGTCTCACATTTCTTCTTTCTAATCATTATATCGATCTTGTTTCTTCTTTGTATTTGTTTGGTTATTGTCTCATTGACATTAACCTAATCTTGTAACACTTTGGATACTATTGTGGTTTAATCTAGCCGACTATTGAGGCTTAGGTTTGAATAAAGTATTGTTGTGAATCTATTGTTGTCGATACTTTCGCATACAAGAATGAATGATAGATATAATCCATACTCCATATACATCTAAAGAGGTAGGAATGGATCTTTTATAGGTGAGGGACTCACCATTACTATCAAACACATACTCATTGTCATTTATTACAAAGATACCAAACGCACCCTAAAAGTGTAAGAATAATAAAGTAATGATAGTTTGGATCCAACGCTAAGTTTACGAACCTTTCGAGGGTGGTGGAGGTGTGAGAAAATCCTTCGGGATGGATATTATATCCTTTCGGAGTAAAGTAAATCCCTTCGGGGTGTAAGTCCTTTTGGGGTGAGGTAAAGTCCCTTCGGGGTAATGTGAAGCAAGTATGTTAGCCAACTTGGATCCAATGCTCGTAAAGGTTAAAGTACGTTAAAACGGAATGTGTTATAAAATAAACCAATACTTGTTTGGTTCGTATAGAGAACAAACATGGTTAAAATGTGTTACATGCATCAGTGAATGTCACGCCTCGAAGTTAAAGTATACAATAGCCTCTCGAAATTACTTGCACTAAAATAACTATCAAAACCAAAACGTCATTACATCGTGAAGATGACATTGAACGAACACCTCAACAATCACCACGGAATATTTAGTGAGCAGACCTAACAAAGATTTCTTAAGTAGCACTATCGGCTGAAGAAGACACCAACTAATTAACACCTCGTATATATTCACCAAAAGCCATGCATGGTGCTTTCAACTTTCTGTTTATAGATCATAGTTTTGATTTCGAAAGACTTTGACATGAAGATCTTTCCAATGCTCACTCTTCTTGTGCTTGTCCTTGTTCTTACATCTATGGTCGAAGGTAAACTGTTTAACAGCTTTCGTTATACTTTATATATGTGTATGAGTTTATGTAATATGCTATATTACTTTTTTTTCATCTACAAATTGAGAGATTGATGTGTGGGTTAATCTTATTTGCGTATAGATAGCAACGCTAAGATCGTGGAGAACTCAGTGAAAGTATGTTCCCCTGGCGACAAAGATAATAATCTCATTAAAGGTTCTTTCTGTTGCAAAGTCGATGGCAAAATTGTCGGTTGTTGGAATACGATGGCAGTTTGTGAGAAACAAAGGCAGTTACGTACCATAAATACTGCTACATATTTTATGTTAATTAAGTTGTCTCTTGGTATAAAATGATCATTACTCAGATCTAATTTGTAATATATTGATGACATAATTATTGGAATTGGTTGCGCACTTGCGCAATGCAGTACTCGAGTATTGATGAATAACTAGTTCTTGGCCAAACCGGTTAACTTACGTATCATACCTAGTAACATATCTCATCTCAGTTCAGGGTTCCACCTTAGGAGCTCGATCGAGTGCTCGTGAATTATCTCTCGCCCATAGTGGCTTCCGGTCCATGTTACAACTTATTAAGTCACCTCAACTAAACAATTTTAAGCTTTAGAGCAAAGAAGCTAGACGTACTCTTGGAAATACATTTCATTGTGTTCTCAACTTTTTTTTGGGGAAGAGAAAGTAAAGTAAATAAAATAGAGTAAAGAAAAGTAAAGAAAATGAAGGTGTCTAACTTTTATCTCAAAAATGGAGTGAAACATTTTAGAAAAAAAATACAAGTACTTTTTTTCCTCTCATCTTTCTTTCTTTCCTTGAAAAAAACTCAAAAACGCCACATAATTTTAGTTTCACTCCATTTTAGTAAGTTTCATCTAAAAAATTTCTTGAGAAGAGTAATTTACATACACATTAAGTTTCTAAATATAAACAATACACTTGCTACTTAGATGTCTCTTTTGTATTGCACTTAATCGATAGTCAGGCTTAATAGGGGTGTGCAGAATTTGGGTTACAAAAACAAAAAAAAATCAAATCGAATTTGTAACTGAATCGAATTTGCCAAAATCGAACCGAACTAAATTAAATATTCGACTTTCGGTTCGGTTATGGTTTTGAAAAAATAAAAAATTAACCGAACCGAAAACCAAATTCACATAAATATATATATATATATATATATTTGTTATATATTGAATATTAAAAAAAGGAAGAAAAAACTATTTAATAATATAAATATAACATCTTTTAAGCTTGAAAAAAAATTGGTGCAAAGAATCTATATAATTAAATAAATAATTGTTTAAAATTATGTAATTCGGATTATTCGGTTGGTTTTCGATTACTCTGTTCGGTTTTCATTATTCGGTTCGGTTAATGGGTTCAGCTACACCTTCAAAGTTAATGGGCTCAGCTAGTATAACTAAAAACTAAAACAATAGGTACCAAAAATAAAATGGGTCATTGGCCCTTTTTATTTGTTGAGTCCATAAATTTAGTACGAGCAACAAAATTTAGAGAACAAAGATGGCGTATTTTACCCGTTTTTGACCATCATGAATTTTGCGCCAACTTGAATCTTGATTTACGAACCATTTGTATTTTCGAACAACACTTTTTGTCTTTGACTTGCCTTGAATTTTGCATCGTCATTTAAAAATGTTAAACTACAATCTAGTTGCCAATGTAGTTGCAGGGTTTAGATACGAATTTTCACATATTTGAGTTTTACAATAACTTTTATTCTTGATAAACCTACATAAAATGTCCTCTTTTAAGGTTTGAAATGGCAATTTAAATATTGGGAAAAAAGTTACCACTAGGTTGATCAAGTTGGTGAAAAAGTTTATGACTATCATCAATCAAAATGTGAGATGGGTTATGTTCGAACCATTTTTTGTGCAAATAACTCTGTAGTAGGCCAACCTCTTAGAATGAGAGGGTTGAACCCAATTCTAAGACTATGTTGTGGTGAAGTCAGGTGAATTAATCGGTCAAAAGATCGAAAATATAGTTAAAAAAAATTGTGCTATGGTAATTTCTTAATAAGTACTTAGTAAAATGTATATATTAGTTTTCATATTGTATCATCATTCAATTATTAAAACCAGTTATCTTTTTGAACGGGGATTATATAAAAAAGAAAAACTAGCACGTAGCTAACAAGTTACAAAGGCGATTTTAACCAATCGTTCAAATTATAATAGTTTTTACCTCTTTACTTAAAAAAATAAAATAAAATAAAATAAAAAATAAATAAAAAAATGATCAAATATGTTACACTTCCTCAAACATCGAGAGTTAAATGTGACATTATTTTGATAGCGCCATAACACCCAACATGTCGCAGCAAAAATGACATTCAAAACCAGTTACACGAGTTCATGACTATGAATATCTACCGCATTCCGAAGTAAAAGTTCACAGATTAAATGTCTTAAAATGAGCAAATGTTCGTTCTATTGTTGTCTTATGTAACAATATCATTACCTATGATAAAAATTAGTTTAAAGAATAGTTGATTTTCGTGAAGTGGGCATTTTCATATATATCATTCGAATAATGCAAAATTGCATATTTGGATATGTATTCAAAACATGCATAAAACATCTTGTACCATGTGCGGTAGTCGATTGATGTGATTTGGCCTATTTACACCCGGTCTAATTAATTTGCATCTATTTGGACCCAACCCGTATTTGCTACGCATTGTGTCTGCATAAGCTTACCACAAACAATCATTGATTGTTATCACATGCTAGATGTATGACTGTAAGAAGTGATGTATAAGTTAAGTACAAGATGGATTAAGAAATGGAAATGATATGATGGTAGGTAAGTTGGTCAAAAAGGCATGCCACATAACCCTTGGAACACAAGTATATTATACCTCAAAAGGTCTCCTACCAATCTACCATTTAACCAAATGGGAGACAATGGTTTTGTTAAGGTTTTGAGTTGTCTCCTTTGGAATTTAACACATGACAAAGGTGACATTCAAGTTTTGATACAATGATGTAATGGCTCACCATTGTTATTGTTCTATTTTTTTTCCATGTCGACAACCAACTAGCACTAGGGGGGTTTATAGCTTTTAAGGTAATAGGTTATAAGTACTTTTTTTCCAAGTTTTCAGTTGTCCTTGAATTAAAATAAGATCAAGCAAGTGTGCGAAACAGTGACGGAACCAGGGTGGGTTTCGGGGGTCCAACACTCATGAATTTTTGTGGCGTACGTAGTGTTAATTATGTTGAAAAAAATCTCGTTCTTTCTTAAATGCACCCGGTTCTTGAAAATTGTGTTGTAGAATTGTTTAGTTCATTTCAAATACATCTCGTCATTTTGTGTCAGAGTTCCGTCCTTGATTCGAAATGTAGTGTCTTCTAGGTGAAGGATTAATAAGGCCTTTTATGTACATAACAAAAAGTATTTGAACTAAAATGGCTGGATTACAATCCCATTCAGGTAGTTAAAACATTAAAATATTAGATATCAGGATTTAAAGGAGAAAACATAATAACTACAAGGAGCCATTTTTAAAGCCTTCAAAGGTACTTTGTGACAATAATGATTTACAAGTGTTCCAAATCCAATGGCTCCTTGAAATCACTCAATTACTTGGTCAATAATATAAGGGCCAGTAGCCTTAAAGTTGAATTACACATGATCCATAAGATCATGGCTACCATTCTTTTAGCATCAACATTTATTCTAGTATAAGTTTTGTGTATACAAAAAGTTTCTTGAGGTATACATTTTCCGATAGCTCGATGTAAAGTGCATCCAATTATGTTAATTGTGTTAAATTGTACTCCGTATATGTATAGAGATGTGACCGATGTGAGAAAAATACGGGAGCTTATTCGTGAGAGAGAAAAAAAACCCTAATATAATGTGTTAAATATAATGTACAACTTTTCTAGTCTATTCATCTATATTACCATAAACAGATGGATTTTTCTTGTTCAGGTTATCCAGATGGATGAGTTTTTAAGTTAGATGAACGCTACCATATTGCGGTATCCCCGTGACTGTCTTTGAACCCTTTCCTTGGCCTCCCTAAGATATTTACCTTGTGACTTATCACCTAGATGGTATAATCAAATGTGTGTTCAAAGTTCTTATTTTCTTTGTTGTAAGTACTTTGATGCATGTAACCTAAATTTTAACTCAAGTGCAAACCAAACCTTTTTTAGACCACTTTGTTCATAACATTGGTACTTTTAAAAACGTTATCTAAAAGTGACCCAACTTCATAAAACGGGTTGGCCACGTTAAGTTTGTGAGTAGGGTCCCATATGACCTCCTCTTTAGGGGGAAAATCAAAACTAAAATAATCAAAGTGACCCCAATCCCCATTAGCCCATTACTCTCAATTTCACCAATTTCTTGCCACTATAAATTTTCACCTTCATTCCATAACACAATACCATCCAATCCCCATTTCTTAACAGCATTATGGAAACTCATCGCCGGTCGAAAACTAGCCCTGCAGCCAGCGATATGTTCACATTTCCAGAAATGTCACCAGACGTGAAATTCGGTTCAGAATTGGCTGATCAACTATTTGCCAATGGGAAACTCCTCCATCATCATTTCCCGGCGGAACAAAATAATTTCACTATTCCAAAATCGCTTATTTTAAGTAGAACAAGCAGCATAAGTAGCAAGGGTTCGTTGATGTCTTCTAGGAGTACGAGCACAAACAGTCGCAGTAGCAGTAATAGTAACAGTAGTAGTAATAGTAATAGTAGTTGCAACAGTGCACGAACAAGCACAAGTGACATGTCACCAATGAGAAAGATATCAATGACCAATCAAGGCGCTAAACCACTTGCTGCGATCAAAGCTTCTAGTGCTAGTGGCAGATTTAATGATTATGGACATTCTCAAAGGTGGCAGTTTATCGCCCCGGTTCCAGTGTTGAACCGAAGGAACTCTTCTAGGAAAAAGAAAGGAACGAAAAGGAAAGTGAAGCGAGCGCGTGTTGTTAGGAAAGGGCTTTGCCGAAGGTTTTTTGGGTGGATTGTTTCGACATGTCAAGAGTGTCATGCTATTGAACCTACAAAGAGAGTGAAAGTGAGTATGTGATTATAGTGATTTATTAGCTACTTGTATTTTTTGGATAAATTCATTGGCTTGATTCTGTGATTTTTATGTTTTTTTTTTTTTTCTTCTTCTTTCACTTTCATTTTGGTTTATGGTCATCTCGATTGCTTGTTTATTGCTATGGAGCTATTAAACTTGCTATGGACCAAGTTTATAATTTGATTATCTTGAGGAAATTTATGCACATTTTGGCCTAGTATTGAAAAATGTTGAACTAAAGATTAACAAACTTTATAAAACATTATCGATCGGCTTGGTTTTCGTTACATACTTGTTGGAAGATTGTACAATAACAAAAATGCCTATAACTTTTAGTACTAAAAGATACATAGAGTAATCTTTGTACAACACTTTTCGATTAAAACTTATAATAAAATAGAAGAAGAAAAGGCATAATGCCATAATCTACAAAGGTGAGAATCCGTAAGTGAGGTCTCACTGGTCGTTACGAGTTTCATCAACATGTTGAATATATAACCAGTTGACAAAGAAGTCCGGTGGTGTTTATCATTTTTACACGCAGACCCAATATCAACCTCTGTTTACCTTATAAATGACGAATTTTTATGTCATGGCGAAAGAAATATTAAAGTCGCTTAATGCTATTTGCATTACGGACCAGCGCGCCATCTCTAAGTTTTTAAGGCCTTATGCAAGGATACTAATGTTAACAAGAAATTACTGAAGTTACCCGTGATCTTATGTTTCTGATTCTTGTCTAAGATGATTTTGACAATTTATGTCAATAACTTGCGTCCCACATAGATAGCAAGTAAGAATAATGAGATATTTATAAGTCTCGGTATGATATTTGAAGCAGGAGGAGTAGGACATTCTCGACAAATCTTTGGTTGTCGTGTGTGTTTTATCTTGCTTTTTTTTTTTTTCTTTTTTTTTAACTTCGTTTATAATCGATAAAGTCGTCTCTTTTTATCTTCGTTTGTTAACGAGGATTGTTTGGATCTTTTTTATTTTAACTTTGTTTATAACTGCTAATTCAGGGATGGACCTACATGAGCGATGTGTGTGGCACGAGTTACACTCAATTTTATGTCACGAAGTGCAAAAAGAAATTCAAAAATGATGCAAAAAGAAATTCAAAACTGTTGTTTTTTGTTATGTGCAACCCCTAATATTTTTATGGTACTTTCGTTTCTTACGATGTAACTTTAATTAACCTAATAATTCTTTTGTGCAACACCCTCTTTAAAATCTTGGACCCATCTTTTTATCTTCAGTTTGTTTATTAACGAGGATTGTTTACTGCAGTGTTTCGTTACGGACTTGTTTGTTGAAATTTTGTGAAATCGTGTGTGTTGGAATTATATAACATGACTAATCATAAATATAAACAATAAACATCAAAGTATTCAAGCGGAAGCGAATAGGATTTATTAATGAATAATTAATTAACATAAAACAATATACGACCTTTTCGATTCTACTGAACAAGAATCAAACACAAACTAGCAATTAAGATAAACCCTAATTAGTGTTTGAGTGCTAGTCGACTTAATAAAGTCGAATAGTGTAAATCACCAAAATCTAAAGTAGGATTTCTCACGATCACGCATAGCGTATTGTTACGATTTAATTAATGCTACAGTCACAATTAAATATATCGACAAACCCTTTACATGCATCTGTCAAACATGTATTATAAATTCACACGTTTGACTATTCAATAATATCATGCACATGGAATTGATAATCATTATTAAACATGATTTTAGCAAATGCATGATACACTGTCATGACATGCATACATGCATATGACTTTCTGGATTAATAAATCATGCGAGAGTTATATTTCTAGTATGTGTCGATTGTCTCAGTTTTCTTTTCATACCGATGAAACCAAAAGACCAAAAAGGTGTGTGATATATATAGCATTAAACCTTGTTAACAAGTCATCTGAAAGACTCCTAAGTTTCAAAACTCGACACCCAACCCCTTCGATTTTCTTAGTTCGACCATATAAATATTTCGTGATATAATTAAATCTCATACTAACTGCAATCCCATAGGTCTCGAGTTCGATCCTAACACACATTTATTAATATTTTTTCCATTAAACCAACACCCCACTTGACATATCTTAATAGTGTGATCACATCGTTAGCGCCTAGCAACACTTCGATGCCTCTAGTACTCCTCGAGTAAGGTCTTCTGGAAAAAATCTTTTAATGATTTCTCATTATTATTATCCTTTGTTTCTAATACCATGTTAAATAAAGATATGGAATTAAGTCATTCTTTATTCAACCATTCTCGCTTTCGTTATAGTGATTGAGCAAGATACCAAATCTTCCGAACATATTCGGGAGATTTTCGCCACGCAAACATCTTGCCAACCCTACGGGGGCCCAAGAAGATAAACTCCAAATAAATTTGAAGGAACAAATTCTATCTTGACTACGGAATAACCCACTAACTTTGCAACACTTCGGAAACAACCTTATGACTACCGCCACGATAGCAAGCAGTTGCTCCACGTATACACTACATTCATGACACTTATCCGGTATCTCAAGTCTCGAGGATAACTATTCATAATTTACTTATAACAATATCCACAAAGTAAATTATGTAGTTGGGATAAGTCCTATATTCAATTCTTTGAATATCATCCGAATTGGTATGCATTCTCATCAATATACTTTCAAGTATATTCTACCATATCTCTCAGATTTGTCTTAATTTAATGATACTCCCATATCATTAATTGACAACCGACGATTTAGAATAAATAAATTTATTCACGGATTAAACATGCAAATATAGGATACAATATATTATAAAATCAAACATACCAAGTATTTGATTTATTATAACAATTGTTTAACATCCTTATCCAAATACCAAATAGATCAATGCATGAAAATTCCAGTTGATGAATTATGCCTCAAGTAATGACAATCATACTTGTTGACAATGCATAAATCAACCAACTTGATCTATAGTAATTTTGAGAATACTTATTTCAAGAATTCAATTAATGAAGTCTTTGTATGTGTGCATTCAACAATCCACATAATAATTCATAAAGTGTGTGACATCCTCTTTCATCAATATATGACAATTTAAACTTTCAAAATTTTTAAAGTTTAAAGTATTCTTATTCTTTTAATGTATAATGCAACTCCGCTTTTAGTAGCACAACTAGTTCACATGGCCATTAACAAGGATGAAATCCTACCATGGCTAGTATTGAGTGTGATCTCAATTAAACCAAAGATTGTATACAAACAACAATGCTCATTAAAACGTAAACTTTAATATCTCATTGTGTAATGTTTGATGCTTTCCTAACTTTCAAGTTTAAAGATGATGACAATTTTCACAACATTTGACATATTGTTCATCCATAGAATCTAGGAGCAATTCCGTGTTTTGAGGATGTAATTCTATTAGAATATTCATTACACAAGTTATCTAATAACTTTTAGTTAGATATCAATGTTGTCAAATCACTTCTTATTCAAGAATGATACAACAATTTTAATACACAATATGATGTACATGATGAATCACAAGTCAAACTTAGAATTCATTCACGCTCTATCTTGTCAAGAGATATTTATCCATTTCCCAAATGATATATCATGTTTTATTAGAATCATTTATTTTACCGTACATGTTTATTAATAATAAACATATATTCCAAGGTTGTATGTTTTAATTCTTAAATCTTACAAGTAAAGTTTCATTCCAATCTAAGACTTAACATTTAGCTTACAAGGAATGTTATTTACTATATGTTATACAACATATAAGATTTAAGAAACTTAACATAATACTCCCACTAGCTTTCAGAATACTTTAAACTTATCTTACTTTAATTATAAATCGAAAATGGGATTTAATAATTAAACATAAGAATAATTTCATAGATGCATGCATTTATCCATTCATGAATTATTTGCACTTCGTACACTTTCAAAGACTATATGAATTCAAAAAACCTTTCAATTACTTACCGCCCAAAGTAATTTCTCAAGAAAGAGTTTTGATATTCCATTGTCATATTTCATATTAATGAAATCCAATATGACAATTATCATCTTTATATATTTAATGTGTCTTGAAAAGAATATTCAATCATTAATTGCTTAAGTATGATTAATAATCTTGTCATAAAACATGCATTAAATATGTGTACAATATTGTCCATATGATTTCTACATAGAAATTCAAACCACTAGGGTTTTTCATCTCTTTGAAGAAACTCATTTCCATTCTCTAGTCTAACTATTAAGATAAACCAAATTTCCAAAATTGATTATCTTTATGGACAACATCTTTAACATTCATAGTATGAGTTATTTACCCAATTCAATATTTGGTAATCCATCATAATGATTATCGGTTTTACTATAACTCAGAACTCATATTTCTCAGCATATATGTCAAATATCTGAGATATCCTTGCAGATCTATGAATGAAAATTCCATCATTATGAGGTCTATCATTTTCATGTCTAACCTCATCATGATATATACTAGTGTGTTTTAGAAGATTATGTATCTTGTAATTTTATCTTTCAAGATAAAAAAAACTCCCACTTGCCTTTTGTAATATATAGACTATCTATATATACTTAGCAATTATAGCAAAACTACATGGTTCTATTTTTGGGACATTACAAATACATATTGATAATTTTTGACTTTACTTTGTTAATAACCTATTCATAAATAGTTTAACAAATTCAGAATCTTCAATTTTAAAACTTAATGTGATTCATCACATTCCATAATAAAATGGTGTTTTATTAATCTTCTAGGTTGGAGTCATATTGAGTATATTCAATCAATACTCAATTTTTAACCTTGTTACTTTTTAAGAAAGAAGTTATGGTTATCTTGAATCAAACAAATCAAATATACTTTGATTCTCCTAACTCAACATACCATCAACTTGTGGTATTCATTAGAATTAATATTGTAAGACAATCTAACAATATATAAGATAAACATATTCCTTTTGGCTTACCTATTTACCAACTAAGTCAACTTAAAGGTATAATAGACTTTCCAAGCCAATTACATGCTTTATAACACAAGTACCTTTAACCAAGTCACTTCATATCCATGTTTCAACAAGAAACATAAACTGTTATAATCCCATTATACGTTATAAATCATTGATCAACTCAATGACTTCTTGTATATGTCTTAATTAGAAAACATAACAAGTTAACGTCTTACTTTATTATAAGTCTTAAAAGACTTTATGTTTATGTCTTTACCATGAATCATAAACATGTTTAACTAAAGTAATTATGAACACAACTCTTGGTTTCAATTAAAATTTCTAGTTAATTTATATTACTTCATAATAATGTAGGACTACATTATTTTTCATTTATGTCATTCCAAAATACATAAATAAACAAATTTGAAGTAGTATTAGATTACTTCATTTATGTCATTCTAATAATACATAAAAATCTAATTTGAAGTAATCTTATATATCAATTTTGACACATATTCTAAATACTTGTCTAATTAAGAAACTGCAAATATGTCCATGCAAGATCTCACTTTACATAGAGATTTACTTTGTTGTTACAATCTCGCCAAGTTCTCACATGACGTAATTGCAACACCAAGTGTTTCTTGAATTAGATATGTACAAGTTATATTAGAATATTGATCTCTTACCTTGCAAATAAGAGAATCCTTTAAATCATATACCTATATGTTGTACCTTGCACACAATATAGATTTCTCCCACTTGTGCATGGAACAACATCATGTAGCATATAAACAACACGACATATGTTTGTTTATGTGACTAATATGATTGTGTCATTGATATTAGCATAACTAGTAGATGTAAAACCACTTCATTGTCTAATAAGGAAACGTACATGACTATCCTTGAAAACATAAGTGTCTACAAGTGGAAAGTAATTATCGTAAGACATTCTAGAGATAATCGAAGTTACTACCAATATGACAAAGCTTGTAACTCCCACTGAATAAGAGATCATTACATTAATTCCTTATTCAGTAATAAGAACAAAATACTCCCACTGGATTTGACAACATTGCAAGTGTTTCATTAACCAATGAAAGAAAATCGTGTTCTATTTACTTCCTACACCTTTGAGAAAGTCCATACATAACAATTACTTATGTACTTAAAAGAATGTATTCTACTATGTAGATGATGAATTTATCCATCATTGCTATTAACTTGAAAAAATTGGGCATGCAACTTCTTTCTTTCTTAATAGTTCTACTATTCCAACAATTGTAAGTAGTACTTTTAAATGGTCAAAACAAAACAACTAGATAAAATATGCTAGTTTGCTTTTACCAATTATACGAGAATTAGTCTAGCTTCTAATTTAATAACTCGTAACATATGCAATTTTCTTAACTATTAAAATATGCTTACGAGTTATGTATTTAGAATTTAGACAATTCTAATTGTCCTATCATACCTTTCTTCATTCATGAAAAGGAATAGGATTGAATCTCACTCTTTCTCATATAAAGAGGACTAGGTTTATTCTTTAGCAAAGTTGACTCTACCAAAAACCCTTACAGGTGTAGATCAATTTACCAATACAGAATAACCTTCGCTACGGTTTAATGTTGCATTAATACATTTAAAGAATTAGCAAAATTCAACTTTAGTATTTTCGATAATTAAAGTTTTCAAGAAAATAAAATACCCAAGGTAATATTCATATAACCATAGAATTTTCTCAAAAACTAGGATCCAAATTATCGTAGTTCCATTACATCAGTTGATCTGCTAGTAACGAAAGCACATAATAGGGTAATCTGTCGAACAATAATTGGCAAACAATTTCCAATTCCTAGATCATTATGGGATTTATATTTTCCAACGCTATTGCAAATATAAACATGTTTCATCCCATCTTATGCCATTGAGTCCAAGTCTCACTTCCTACTCAACTTAAGTGTCTAACTTAAAGAACTGCAAATATGTCCATGTAAGGTCTCACTTTACATAGAGATTTACATCTCCATTACAATCTAGCCAAGTACTCTCATGACATAAATTGCAACTTCAAGTGTTCCTTTTAATTAGATGGCATATAACTTAATTTAAAATGGTACTAATTTTGATTTTTTATGTGGTCAAATCAAATATGTACAAAGATGTCATGCATTCATCTTGTAGCATAAATTTAATAAAAAAAACTTTTTATTACCAATTCATAAAGATCAAATTATCAAAGTTTTGATTGAGGTATTTGGTTCACCAATCAAGGAATTTAGTGTTAATTATCATCCATTATACCGCACTTTTGCATAAGTGTAAACACTTAGTGTTTCGGATAATTACCACCGAAGGGGCGCATGGAATTAAAACTAATTCGCCCTTAAGATGAGCTTGTACATTATATGGCTTACTAAGTAGCTCCATTCGAACTTGCAGAGGGCAGAGGACCAGGTAAGCGCAAACGCATAACCTTAGACATCCTTTCAAAGTGTGTACGCGCACTTCTTAAATAACCCCTTTATAGTTCATTCTAATGGGTGAGCCGCTACTATTGTACCAAAGTCACCAATCAATTAAACTATTGAAAACTTAACTCTTCCAAAACAAATCAAATTTCGCCATTGTTTAGTCCGTATTATTTTTCTATTCAAAATTACCCTTTGCTTAAAACCGCGACATAATAAACAAACAAGTAATAAATAAAAAATAAACTACTAAAAAATAATGCGCACATAATAAACAATTTATACGTGTAAACAAGTAGCTACATGCAACTTATTCGATAAAACCCTATTAATAATCAATGTCTAGATTAAATTAACGTATATATTAATTAGGGCTTTCACTCTCTCAATTGAAATTGAGCCACATACATCGATCTAATCGACATAAACCCATAATTAATGATATACCAAATTGCACATAATTGATTCATTAATGTATATAATTGGAGTTTTTCCCAATTCAAGATTTATCATAAATATACATGTGTATAAAACTTAACAATTAATACAAGCATCTTATCCATGACTAACATGCATGTATAATCATGGATACATCATAACAATTATACAAATAGTCACAAGATCGCATACAATTCCATGTCACATAACACTTTATTCATGAATTTATCACGTAACAAATATATTAAATCTAGGTTTCGATATAGATAACTTAACAATTAATATAAACCCTAAAAAAATTTAAGAAAATCGATTAAAAAAAAATTTAGGGTTTCCACCCATAAATTTTTTTGATCCATAATAGATTTTTTAAAAACAAATTAGGGCAAAAGCCCTAACCCTAAAATTAGGGTTTATATAATCATAACCAAAACCCTAGAATAAATCATATCAAACACAATACAATATCCGTTTTTTACGTGTTTAGTAATTAATTACTCATTAAAACCTGGCTCTGAAACCACTGTTGGAATTATATAACATGACTAATCATAAATATAAACAATAAACATCAAAGTATTCAAGCGGAAGCGTATAGGATTTATTAATGAATAATTAATTAACATAAAAGAATATCGCTATATCTTTTCTTGATTCTAAATTAACAAGAATCAAATCCACAAACTAGCAATTAAGATAAACCCTAATTAGTGTTTGATGCTAGTCGACTTAATAAAGTCGAATAGTGTAAATCACCAAAATCCAAAGTAGGATTTTTCTACGATCATGTACGCGCGTATTGTTAGCGATTTAATTAGAATGCTAGTTCAAGTCACAATTAAATATATCGTCAAACCCTTTACATGCATTCTGTTAAACATGTATTATAAATTCACACGTTTGACTATTCAATAATATCATGCACATGGAATTGATAATCATTATTAAACATGATTTTAGCAAATGCATGATACACTGTCATGACATGCATACATGCATATGACTTTCTGGATTAATAAATCATGCGAGAGTTATATTTCTTGTATGTGTCGATTGTCTCAGTTTTCTTTTCATACCGATGAAACCAAAAGACCAAAAGGGTGTGTATATATATAGCATTAAACCTTGTCTAACAAGTCATTGCAAGCACCTCCTTAAGTTTCAAAACTCGACACCCAACCCCTTCGATTTTCTTAGTTCGACCATATAAATATTTCGTGATATAATTAAATCTCATACGCAACGCGTGCAATCCCATAGGTCTCGAGTTCGATCCTAACACACATCTATTAATATTTTGTCCATTAAACCAACAGTGTGCACAGTTTAACGTAAAATTTATATTGCTGATAATATGCGGAACTATCGATCGATGATTTACAAAACTATCGAGTCAACACAATAACACGAGATTCACACAAATATATGATTGTATATAAAAGATGATAACTAAGAAGAAATATGAAATGTGCTTAATTAAGTAGTGGATGTCATAACTGCTTCACTAACATTGAACCATTGTGGATACCGACGAGGTACAGTTTGATGGTATTGACGAGGGCATGTCTTTGCTAAAAGTCTTTGGGGAGGACATGACGTTGCCAAAAGGTCATCGCCACACGTCTGTTGCTAAACCTATTGGCGAGGACTTTTTAGAGTTTTAACGACGACAACGTCATGTCTTCCCCAAAGACTTTTTACGTCGACAACGTGAGACCCACACATTTTCTCAGCCAAAGTTATAAATTGGGCCCACTTTTGGTGAGGACTAATTACATAACTAATTAATTTAATTAATTAATCTATTTATCACTATAAACAAGTCGGGCCCACCAGAGTTTTGGCGAATACATGTGTTAACATTCTTGATATTGAAACTCGTCTTCAATTTCAACTCCCTGGATGGACCCACATTGTTATGACGTTTAACATTCTTGATATCATTTTGAAGAACTAAGATTTCGTATTCAATATCATCTCGACCGGTGTATTTAGCTACCATAAATAATTGGTCAACATTGGTCAAAGATTTTGGCGATGACATGTCCCCGCTAAAGGCAAAAGCCACGCCACCGGTTCACACACAACAACTGTTAATTAAAGTTATAGTTAAGTGATCAACTTTGGTCAGCATTTTTGGCGGGAAAAATTAAGAGGAAACAATTGACGAAAATGAAAATGAGGGAAAAAGTTAAATATAGTCAACCTTTTTGGCGATGACATATTATCGCCAAAAGTTTTGGTCAATTTTTCTGAACTATCTAGCACAGTCAAAGTTTGAAACTCGGATTTTTGTCTTGCAGTGGCTTTTGGCGAGGACATGCACGTCGCTTGTTCTACTTTTTCTTGTAGTGTAACTAAATGCATGTGCGAGGACGAAAGGTATAAGATGAAGGGTGTATGAATCCTTGGCATTATACACGTTTATGCAAGATTGTGAATTGTGAAAAGTTTACGATTTGCATAAAATAAACGATGCTTACATACATAACAAATAAAACTAAAGGAGTTAATTTTGTAGGAAAGTGTTCACTTTATAATTAGTGTTAGGTTTTTGAACCTAACTCGTATAATAATATGGACTTATTATTCTATGCAAAGATATTGGAATTTTGAATTAACTTAACGATATGAATCTATAAGATATGCGATCCTATAGACCATACTCAAAATTGGTCATTGCGATTTTCTCTAACATGTTGAACATAAGAAGTCCGGTGGTGTTTACCATTTTTACACAGACCCGATATCAACCTCTGTTTACCTTATAAATGACCAATTTTTATGTTATGGCTAAAGAAATATCGAAGTCGCTTAATGCTATTTGCGTTATGGACCAGCGCTCCATCTCTAAGTTTTTAAGGCCTTATGCAAGGATGCTATAATGGTTATTGAATTTACCCGTGGTCTTATGTTTTTGATTATTGTATAAGATGATTAATAATTCATGTCAATAACTATGTACGTCCCACATAGATAGCAAGTAAGTATGATGAGTTATTTATAAGTTTCAGTATTACAAATAAGCTTAAAATTCTGTGTGAACATGCAACAACAAATATGTGTTTGTTGTGTGTGTTCTCATCTGGATTTTTTTTTAAACTTTGTTTATAATTGCTACAAGATATGTATTCTCATTTATGTTCGTTTGATAATGAGGATTGTTTATGGCAGCATTTTGTGGGGGGATTTGCTTTATGTTGAAACTGTGTTCACAGTTTAACACAAATTTATATTGTCGAATGACATACGAAACTATCGACAATATATGAAACTATGGAGTCACACACGAGAACACGAGACTTCTTATTAATATATATGTTGTATATGTATATTAAAGATGATAACTAAGAAGAAATATGAAATGTGGTTATTGGACTTAATTAAGTAATGGGTGTCACAACCGCATCACTTACTAAATATCTGCGTACGAAATGTATATAAGATGATGGGTGACACTTAATATATAGCATTCATTTTCGAAAAGGCTTATTATGTAATTTCGTGCAGAGCTTTCAAATTTTTAAAAAATTCGGTGACGGCCTGATCTTTGGCATTATAAACGTTTGTGCAAGTTATGAATTATGAAGAATTACAATTGGATTTTAGACATACTCATATCAAAAAGATTATAATGACGAGAGATATTATAATTGTAAGGCGAGAAATTTCAATTCTTTACACGACATCGGATAATAAACTAAATTTTTAAAGTTTAAACGTGGACATTTTAAGTATAAGGCAAGACTGAAAAAACCTTTAATCAAATTTGATCAAAGAAAAGGAAGTTAACCTAATTAACAACAACTGGATCAAAGAAACATAGATCATGTTAAAAGGAAAGTGTTCTCAAACAACAAACTAGCTATGAAATGAAAACTTAAGAAAATAATACTCCTCTAATAATACATACCCTTACATCTTTTTATCACTCCAAGTAAGTCTCCATGACATCCGAGTACATTGAAGCGTCGGGGTTCCTGTATTCTCCATTCGGGTTATGTTTACGATGATCAAGCGAGGAAGATGATGATGAAGAGGTAGCCATCCTTGCAGGCAAAGTGAAACTCCTCTTGTACTTGTTATGATCCACTTTCCCCATGTTATGGTCCGAATTTGTATTGTCCAAACTCAGGAAATCATTTGGATTCTTCATTTCATGCCCCGGGTTGTTTCCAAGCCCGTCCGGATTAAAAAGTAGCTTGGTGTCATCAGTTCTTCCTGTAAGCGCGCTAAAGAAGCTCAGCCCGTTGGGCCACTTGATGTCGTTTTGCACGTGGTCAGGGCCGCCCATCATGTTTTCCATTTGGGGTTCGGAGGAGTGAGGGTGGAGGAACATGTGAGTTTCGTCTTTTGATGGACCTTGTGGGTATCCGAGTTGGGCCGGGTTGTGGAAGTTTGGCGATGGCATTGTTCTAGGTTGTGCCCAGTTGAAGAGAGGTGGTGGGCGGGTTGGGATGGACATTGGGGGTTGTTTTAGTGGCATTGTGGTTGAAGCAGGTGATGCAATGTTGCCCCTAGTTGATGCAAATAGTTGAGAAAGATAGAAACCTGATTGATAGCCTAGTGACTCGAAAGTGTGCCTCATTCTAAGCACAAAATGTAGGTCTTCGGGTATCTAACCACATAACAAAAGGCGTACGTTATGAGTAATGCAAATCCATTTTGTAATCAATTCAGCCACTAAATCAAAGAACACAAAAGTTATAATGATCATCAAAAGATGCTATTTTGTTATGATGCTCAGCTCGAAAATAGTCTCATTAAGATTACCGATTTTGTTTTTAAATAAACTCAAAAGCGCAAGGGAGCTAGATACATCACCAAAACACTTTTTTCTAATTTGATCGACAAATGTATATAGTATATAAAGGAAAAAAATAATGAACTTACAATTTTGCATGAACCAAGTTGCAAAAGTCCATGGCCAGCTTGAATGACAGCAATAGTCTGTTAAAAAAGCAAAATAATTACCATTTCAATCAACATGAGCAAGAAGTTATTAACATTTTTACTATCTTAAATATCATTGCATCGTGGTATAGGTACTTTGCGTCTCAAAAATCAGCCGTTCGTAAAAAACGTCCACCCCACATAAACAACGCAAGTTTCCTCTCTTTTGAGAGGCGGGCATGTCCATGCAGACTGACATGAGTCCTTTTATTAAGTAGATAACATTGTACATGATCTTTTTGATCTTAAAACATAGTTGTAGCAACAAACCAAACAAAGGCAGAAAGCCTTGAACATTTGTAACATTATACTTGATTTTGATGTGTATTGCAGTTCCTTTTCAAATGGTGATAATGAGGTGGTCAAAAAGAATATTAGTGATGACATCAACAACATAAAGTTCTGCCAACATTTCATAGAAAATAAGACAGATTGATGTCCTTGAAATTCCTTTTGTCTTGCATAAAGAGTATAAAAAGTTAGCTTTTAATATATGTTATATGTAAATGAAGATTGTAACATTATTTCCATATCTTGGTAACATTTTTAGATCTCTTTGGTATCCAAACAGTTTATGTATGCTAAATAAGCTGTTTTTAGAATAAGCTGTCGTGGTGGTGCTTTCTTAAAATAGCTTATTCAAACATGATTATTTTCACAGTAGCACTTTTATCAACTTTGAAGCACATATTTAATGGTTATGTACTGATCATGTTAACGCTACTTTGCATGGACTCGTAGATTTAATTGAAACGGAAAAGCCAAATACTACACTTTGAATCAAAAGCTCACCTGAATACCCGAGTCAAATTGTTCTGTCCATTCAGGAGGAATCTGCAAAAACATAGACGAAACAATTCATAAAACTTAAATGAGACTAGTGTATGAGCTCCGCTGATTGATAATATCAATATCAATCAGCCGAGCTCACACACTAACTTCTTACATCAAAATACTTCATAAACATAGTATAACTTTATGAGAATAAGTGTTTTTTTAAGAAGCGTACGTACAGCATCAAATGAACTTTGCCAATAGTTAGAAATATTCTGCTCCGATTCAGAAGGCTCTTTGAACACCCATTTGTGGCATTTATCCGAAGCAACTTTCCCCATTAATCTGCATCTCAAGAAATTAAAACACGATTAGAAAACCGTGTACTTTCAAAGCTCAACAGGTTCTTAAAAATGACGAATGCAAACTAATTATCTGATCACAGCGTTTTATCACAAAGAATCATTTTAAGGCGTGTTGCAAAGTTTTATCCGGTTAAGATCTTAACTATATAAATTAATAAACACTTACCCACGTACCCTTCTCCGTAATTATACAGTTGAATCGACATTTTGCTGAACGATTTTTTAACTTGATCTTCATTTCCATCCATTTCGTCAACTCTTCCTCTACAAAAACCATCTTCCCACATCAACATCCTGCATTTATCAACCACAAAATCACATGAATAATCTCATTTATTTTACGAACAGTTTACCATGATTAGTTGATCAACTTTCACTTTTTTTCTAGTTTGAGTAAATTTACATGCAACACGTCAGTAAACTTACAACAGTAACGGGTCCCGTCATTGTTGTGCTACCAAGTTACCTATTTGACAGGCCGCTTTAAGTTTAATGACAACGTTTCATGTACTTAAACTAGAAAAGAAAAAAAAAGGTGAAAGTAAACAACTATACGAGTTAATTCACATGTTACAAAAGATGAGAGAACTTACAAGCTTCCATTGTCATCTCCAACTTTACAACCATTACCACCACGAAGTCGCCTAAAAAACAAATAAGAAAACCGAATTAAACCAACAGAAGCATAGGTTGATATTAGTATTACGTAATTTGAGTAAGAAGAGCATACGGGCGAGGACGGATGGTCCAGAAGACAGAATATGTCCAGTCAGTGTTGATGCAAAGGTTTCTAAGAGTTTCATGAAGTGCCATCATTCCTAATGCTTCTTTGCCTCGGTCTGTTGTTCCTGTGCCTGCCATAACTGTTTCTTAAATGATAGTAACAACAACAAGTGTTCTTGTGTTTGTTTGTTTGGTTTTTGATAAGGATTAAGGGATTATATATATATGAAGTTTAAGGAAAATGATTCTTTGATCGAGCTCGTTTACTTGATTGACAAATACTTAGAGAAAGTAACAAGACCAGGCAAAAAAACACATAAAATGAGAAAAGGGTTTGTGTTCTTTGCGTAATTAATATACAAAGTTTGGGATTAAATATATATTATAAGAGAATAAAATCAAGGTACATGTGGCAAGAGCTTAATTTGCTTGCTACTATTTCGTAGTATTAGGATACTGACGAGCGTTTTGGAGCATCTTAGAGCGTTTAACATTTAACCTTTATAAGAGCACAAGGTATGGTAACTAACAAAGAGAAGTTAACCTTTAACATTGTGGCGTTAAGGCATGTTAACCACATCGTGTGTGACTTTAAGGGGCGGTAACGGGGCATGTTAAGCCCCTAATGATGCATTAAAGGCTTGTTTGATTTTTTTTATTTTTTTATTTTTTTTTTTCATTTCTGCCCTTAAATAAGGGATTGTTTTTGTAAATTGTTGGTGAGTTAAAGTTTAACTTGGGTAAGTTAAGATAAAGGGTGTTTTTTTATTGAGTTAAAGTGAAATGTTAAAATTGATGTATCGCTTATGTGGTGTTAAACCTTAACCTACGTTACCATACCCAATGCTCTGATAACCTAAGACTTGAAGTTCCTAATTACGTCATTTAGATATGTAAAATTAAGTAACATGCATGACTAAAATACTATCAAAAAAATAATCTTTAATGTCGTTGTATTTATATCATTTTACAACTTAATTTAAATTATGTAAGCCTATTAGGTTTCTCTTAATATAAGTGATCACTTGAATTCTTTTGTTTTTTTTCTTAATAACCACTTAGGCCTGCATATATGTATTTTTTTAAAGTTGGTTTAACCTACACGTACAGGACGCTCTTCTTCTTCTTTTATACCACTGGTAGCAAGTTACAAGTTATAATTTTATGTCACAACTACACAATTAATTCTATCAAACGTGCTAGCTCCTTGTACGACATCTAGACACAGGATCGCCGTCTAAGGGACGCACGACCAACAAACTATATGTGACTCTAAAAGATATAAGGAGTAATCCACGCTAAACGTACTACTCCAAGATCTTCTCACGTGTTGTAAGTACGTGAGCTAGGTTGATGAAGGAGACATTTGGTTTTCCCATATAAATAACGACCTAATGTATACACTCAAGTCTTTATAAACAATAAACTAATTAAGTCGTCCTTGCTAATTACTACATTGGTCGTATGTTCTCACATGTGCTAGCTTATCCAATTCATCTAACAATATGCTATACGTTATCCTTAATTAATTAAGCACCACATGTGGATGGTAATTAAGCACATATTTCTATACGTCGATCGTTTACTAATGTGCATGCACTAGCCGCGCCATGATAAATCATGCAATGCATCACTCTTTTTTTTACGAGTATCTTTTTGAACAGTCATCGTACATTATGGTTTTCGGGATGTTAGCTCGATGATGGAAAACATGCAACGTAAACCGGAGGTCAAGTGTTCAAATGCTGGCTCGTAAGACCTTCCTTATATTTCTGGATGACGGTTGTTACGTGACTTAACTCTATGTTACTAGTTGGTGAAAGTCGTCTAGTAGTTATTTTTTACATGATACAACTTGCATATCTTAAAGACCAAGATAATGAAAATGAATCTTAAATATTCTAATATGATTTTGTTAATATATTAAGACTGGCGAAAACGGAATCTTTACCGGTCAAAAGCAGGAGGAGGGGATTTTCGAGGATTAGATTTACATTTAATATTTTTTAAACCCATTTAAATACTTTTATCATCTCCTAAAAATAACATAAAACGATGATTAACTTGTCACGTGCTCTCACGTGTGCGTCACCAGTCAGTCGGTGCACTATTTTTCATTCTGGCGCACGAGTTGCGGTAACATCTGACCCACGCGCACGTATTTTCACGCACTTACAAATTTGCTTAGGTCTATATGTACAAAGAAAGCGCGTGAGAAGACGTAGATGTTGAAGTGCGTGTAATAAGCAATGATTTCCCGCCTTGACCGGCTGAGGAATCGGGTACAAGAAACACGAATCGTATCTTGTGAGTATGGGTTTTTTATGCGAGAAATGCTAGAACCACATAAGAAACTCACAAAAAATTCACACCGGCGCTGAGGGCCGACAATGATAGTTGGACTTATCATAGTAGAGAGAGATAAAGTAAATCAAAATAAAAATTAATTACTTCCGACACATAAGTGTGGATTATTTTTGTAACTTTATGCGATCGAAGATTCCTCTTTTTATGCTTACCATGTCGTTAAGTTTGTAGGATGTCGATAATGGTGATTGTAGATGACCGCGATCACTTTTGATGCATCACCAACTTAGCACGACATGGGTCATGACTAACTTAGTATAATAAGTCGATCACTAAAAAAAAAAAAAACTCCACTTAAACGCAAAAATACCACACACGTAAACAATGTAAAATACACACAAACTAACAAAGAGGACTCGATCGACCAAACAACCGAAGTTATGCAAAATCACAAGCCACGACTAAACCCGTGTAATGGGGTGGACGATCTTGTAGGTCGACCAATCGATGGTTCGATCGAACCATTATGATTAGTCTCACGCGTTGCTAATGAAACTCCTTTTACACCATGATAGAACTATAATTGAGCTAAGTAAGTTGATATTCGAGTTAAAAGTGTAACCATGTTTTGAGCTATTCGTGATCAATCAGAAATATTTTGCGAGGGAAACAGTAAAGTTGGCATGTGACCTCCTAACCAAAAAAAAATCGTTGTATGATTTTTGAAAGTATAAACTTATTTTAATAAGTTTACGTTTTCTCAAAGTAAATGGTAGTGCATTTTTCAAAATTTGTCCACTCGAGTCTTGACGATAACTTTCTGGCTCTCCTCTCGCATCTTTTCATCACTCCTAGGATCGGCCTATCTAGATAGAGTTTTTAATCAATCTCGTGTATCATAATGTGGCCTTTCATTTTCTCGGTCGATTGTGTTCTCACACATAGCATTTGATCTAGCGATTGATTTCTTTCATGAGAAATGGTACATCGTCCTAAACTTATTCATACTTATCTTCATAATTACACATGTTAAACACTCATTCACTGCCCACTTTGTGCATACTTCTGTTGGGATTTAATACTCATAACAATTATATAAAATCAAATAACATCATCAAGGCATGCAGCGGAAGTAAATAGAAGTAATATATGTAAGTAATTAACCGAATAAGAAAAACTGCATTCTTTTAGCAATTCAAGAATCAAACGTTGATTGAACAAGAACCAAAAACCCAAAACCCTAACTTTAGGGTTTATACAAATCGACCCAAACAAGAATCGACCACCAAGTATTACAAGCTCAAGTGTGCTTGTTCTTCGTTCTTGTACACACGTACTAATAGCGATTTGATGTGGAAAAGCTAGTTCCTTGAATCACAAACAAAACCAAACACTTGTGTCTTTGAGTTAAGCAAAATCGAAAACCCTTGGGTTTGGGTGTTTCGACCGGCCACACAAAGAGGGAGAGAGGAGGAGAGAAATTAGGTATATTGGTGATCCAAGATTAAGTTATGAATGAATACAAGAGATTGTATTTATAGGTGACTTAACTTGGTGACCAAGTTTGAGTGGGAATGGGTTTGGAACCCAAACCGATCGGCCAAAGCAATCCCAAGGGGATTCTAGAACTTTCCCAACTTGTAATTTCATCTCTAGTCCTTATAGTTTATATTTAACGACCGTTAGCTAAACCTCGTTAATTATTTAACTATCGTTATGTTTTATTTCGCGAGTAATAATTAATAATAACATTTTATATATTAATTATTAACATCAACTCTCGTACGTAATGTGTGCAACTCAAGTCTCAGTTCGAATCCGACATACATATATTTAAATATCCATAAAACCTTTCAGCCACTTGATATTACTAAATATAGTAATGACATCGCTAGTCTAGCTTTCACACGCCAATGCCCCTGGATCAAATCGAGTATGGTCTCTTGAAAACCATTTAATGATTCATCATTTTTACTTATCCTTTTGTTACTAATACTACATTAACTATGAATATGGATCAAGTCATATCATAAGTTAATATTCGTTTGCTTTGTATTACGATTGAACAAGATTACCAAATCATCTCAACGTATTCCAGATAGATCTTGGGTATGGCCATACAAACATCTTGTCAACCCTACGCGGGGCCCAAATATAGTATTATGCTTTGAAACAAATTCAAAGGAACAAATTCTCTTGGCTACAAACATAACTCATGAACTTTGCAACACTTCCGAAAATAGCCCTTATAACTACCCTACACGGATAGCATTAGACTATCTTACACAAATGCACTACATTCATATCGCTTATCCGGTATCTCAAGTCTCGAGGATAAACACTTCATGATATACTTAATAACAAAGATCCATAAAGTATCATCATGTAAAGTTGGGATGAGTCCTATATTCAACTCATTGAATATCATGTAATTGGTATGTCCCACGCATCAATATACTTTAAAAGTATATTCTACCAAAACTCTGATTTGTCTTAATTCAATGACATTCCCACATCATTGATCGACAACGGACTATTTAGAATAACATAAGTTATTCACGGATTAAACATGCAAATATAGGATATAATATTAAGAAAATTAAAAATAAACATAAACAACTATTTTATTTCATTAAAGTAATATTTGTTCATAACATCCTTTTCCAAATACTAATCACGGATTCGCATGAAACTACTAGCTAAACGAAGTCCTATCCCATCAGCATGGTCAGTAAGTTTTTCATTTGGCAAAGGCTTCAGTAAAGGGATCGCCTAGATTATCATGTATGAACTTTGAGTAGATTGATTTCACCTATGTCGACTTGTTCTCGAACATAGTGATATCGACGAGGAAAATGTCCGGCGCCTTCATGACTCCGTGCTCATTGGCAAATGTTATTGCAAACAGAGTTGTCACAATACACATTTAAAGGTAATTCAATTTAGGGCATTACTCCGAGTCCCGAAATGAATTTCCTAATCCAAACAACTTCCATCGCAGTCAAGCGCTATGTACTCAGCTTCAGTAATAGACATCGCGAACCGTTGTTTGCTTCTTGCTCTTCCACTAACTGCTCCTCCATTAATGATAAAGACGTAACCCGCTTTGAGACTTCTCAGATCATCTTTATCAGCTTTGGAAAGACGATCGCAAAAACCTCGTAACTTCAAGTTCTCAGATCCGATTTCTCCATACACTAGAAACATTTCTTTAGTAGCCCTTAGATACTTAAGAATGTTCTTAAGCTTGCCGCTGTTTTACACTGGTTCTCATGATACCAACTGGTGATATTTTGTGCAAACGCCACATCAGGCCTTGTACATCTTACAGCATACATGATAGATCCTACACCAAGCATAAGGAACTTTATTCATGTATGCCACCTCTTCGTGTGTCGACGCGCATAGTTTATTACTTAAGCCATGTTCAACTTGCATCGGCAAATATCCCTTCTTGGAATTTTGCATACTGAATCTCTTCAATATTTTATCAATGTAAGCACTTTGTCTTAGTCCAATTAACTTGATCTATCCCAGATCTTGATTCCAGAATAAATGCCGCTTCCCTAAGTCCTTCATAGAAAGGCACTCTCCAAGATAAGACTTTACATCTTGCATACTTGGAATGTCTTTTTCCCATGATCAATATGTCATCGACATATAAGACAAGGAAAATAATATTACTCCCACTAGCTTTGTGATACACACATGGCTCATCAAGATTTTGAGTGAAACCAAATTTCTTGATTTCTTCATCAAACTTCTTGTTCCATTGCCTTGATGCTTGCTTCAATCTATAAATGGATCTTTGTAGTTTGCATACATGCTTCGGATACTTTGGATTCACAAACTTTCCTTCAGTGCGCCATATAGATGTCCTCATCTAGGCGATCGCTTAAGAAGGCGCTTTGACATCCATTTGCCATATCTCATAGTCATAGTACGCAGCTATGGCTATAAGAATCCTATAGCTCTAATGTCTCAAGCTACAGAGAAAATGTCTCCTGCACTCTACCCCATAGGTTTGAGTATACCCTTGGGCTACAAGACGGGCTTTATAGGTGTGTGCATTGCCATCCATGTCGGCCTTTATCTTAAAGAGCCACTTACTTCCAACTACCATAGCATTTGGAGGTAAATCAACCTCTATCCAGACTTTGTTATCTTTCATGGATTGCATTTCCCCATTCATTGCAACTCGCCATTTTTCCTTTTCAGACTCATCATGGCGCCTTTATAGTTAGCGAGTTCACCAAGATCCCCTAACAAATTTTTCCTCACCTTCTACGCTGAGACATAGACGCCAGTGCACCAGATAGCCCTTCATGCGGATCTACGAATGGGAACCACTTCAACTTCGTGGAACGCCTGCACTTTCGTGTTCTACTTGAGGTTGGCTAGTGTTTTCTAAGGTGTTGTATCTTCTAGATCATAAACTCCCACCTGAATTCATGAGATATGAGATCCCTTTCAAGGAATTCTCCATACCTAGCAACAATTACTTTGTTTTCATGTGGAAAGTAAAAGTAGTAACCCATAGTTTCCTTTGGGTATCCTACGAATATACACTTCACAGATCTAGGTTGCGTACTTATCACAGAGTCACGCTTAACAAACGCCACAACCCCAAACCTTTAAGTAAGACAAGTTGGGAGCTTTCCCATACCACACTTCATAAGGAGTCTTATCAACCTTCTTAGTTGGAACCATATTTAATATGCGAACAACAGTGCTTCAAAGCATAATCCCAAAAGGATAAGGGAAGAGTTGTAAGATTAAACATCGATCGCACCATGTCTAGCAATGTACGATTTCTTCTCTCAGATACACCATTTTGTTATGGAGTATATGGAGATGCGAGTTGCCGGACGATACCACACTCGACTAGATAATCATTAAACTCTTGGCTTAAATATTCACCACCTCTATCGGATCGAAGAGCTTTAATCTTCTTTCCTAGTTGCAGTTCAACTTCACTCTTAAAACGCTAAATGTTTCAAAGACTTCATGTTTATGTTTAAGTAAATAAACATAACCATAACGAATGAAATCATCAAGAAGGTTAGAAGTAGCTAGCACCCTTTCTGACATGTCTTAGTGGTCCACATACGCCAAGATGTATCACACCAAGAAGATCAGAAGCCCTTTCTAAACTATTTGTAAAAGGTTACTTGGTCATCTTCCCGGCATATGCAAGATTCTGATTTATCAAATGATTCTTCATTGATATCTTGCAAAAGCCCATCATGTTGCAAATGTTGCATGCGCTTTTGCCTATATGAGCAAGTCTACAATGCCAAAGAAATGAAGAATCCAAATCACCTTTGATTCTTTTATTATTGATGCTAAAGACATAATTATTTTTATCAATCACATTATCATGCAAATCAATTTCAAACACACCATTTATTGGAATAACATTAAAGTAAAAACACCATTTAAAGAAACCGAAATTCCATAATCAGTAAATGTATGAACGAAACCAATATCTTTTAACAAGGAAACAAAAACGACACCCCTAACAATGGAAGGTGCGAATGACAATCGCTTAATGACAAGTATTAAACCCTAAGGTAAACTAAATCAAACGTGCCTATAGCTTCAACGACCGCATGTGCTCCATTACCCACGCTGTGTATTACGCCCATAGGCAAGCTTCCTTGCTTCTCTAAGTCCTCAGAGTGTATTACAAATGTGAATACCACATCCAAGATCATATACCCGTGAATTTATTTTTATGAGGAAAAGCAAATAATTCTATCATAAAAAGAGTATTCAAGTATCGCCACGCCACAGATTTTTATATAATTTTATTGCAACTCATCAAGGTAGAGCGACAATTCCTCTTCCAAAGGTCCTACCGTAGCTGATGATGCTCCATATCCTCTTCGGATTCTCACGCTTCGGAAGGGTACTTCGGGTTCTGCCGATAAGTCATAACTTGTTTTCCTTATCAACTCTTAATCTTTACCTTTCCCTTTCTTTGTTCGCTAACGGCTTATTAGGCTTAGAAATCCTACCCTTCTAGATGGTCAAAACCGCAGGTGTAGGGGCCTTCTTGGGCAAACCTTTTCGTAATCAATGAGCATTGCATGTACCTCACTGGCTGTCTTCCCCGTGCAATGCATATTATAATTGCGCAGAACCATCAAACTCCATTGTTAGGGATGTTGATAAGGCCAATTTGTATGTCATTGGGGTAAACATAGTTAAGCGCCCTAGCGGGTCCATGTAACTCATCATTTCCAGCAGTGGGCGCTACAGGTTTCCCTTCTCCTCTGCTTGCAACTATGAAGAGCATCTATCAAATGATACTGCTCTACGAGTCCAGGCTTTTCAAACAACCTTTACAATTCTTCAAGCATGAGATTAGGGAAGTAATTTTCAAATGCTTTGCAAGTTTGGATTCATACTCCCGAGCATAATGCAGGCGACCTCATTATACTTTTCATACTCAGATTGCATGCAGCCTGTGCTTCAGCAGTAGCGTGTAGCATCAGCACAGGTTCAGGAGGACAAGCGAGTCAAATAATTGAGTCTTTTGGCAACCCTCAAGACAATTCTTAGTTGCCGATACCAATCATTGAAATTCGCGCTACCAGTCAATTTCTCTCGATCAAGTATAGATTTGAACGACGCTAGTCGTGCAGTAGATTCAACTTGAGCCTTTTACAGAAATAAAAGTTCAAAAGTTAGTACTTTCGATAAGTAAACATTCAAGAAAATAAAATACTCTTTGGTCAATATTCATATTAACCATAGAATTTTTCCTTGAATTTTGGATCCTTTATCATAGTTCCACATCAGTTGATACGCTAGTGGTGAAAGTATAGAATAGGTAATCGTTGAAAAACGATAATTGACAAACAAGTTTTCAATTCCAAAAGTTATGGGATTTAAAATTTTGCCAAAACAATTAATGCAAAACGTAAGCATGTTTCATCCCATCTTATGCCTTAAGTCATAGGTCTCACTAACTAACTTAATTAAATTGTCTAATTTAGAAAGGCAAATCAAAAGCTGAGGTCTCACACAACAAAATAATTCACCTCGTTATTGTAATCTAGATCAAAGTCTCACATAACTAAATTACAACTTCAAGTGTTTCATATCATTAAATGGCATAAACTTAAATTTAAAGGGTACAATTTTGACGTGTAATCAAAACTTATGTATAAAGAAGCATGCATACAACTTTATAGCATAAAATTTTCCGAAAAACACTTACATGAGATTTTAAATTGCTAAGATTTAATTCTACAAAGTTTTAATCGATGCGTTGAGAAACTTACAACTTTGCACTAAGATGCTTCGTACATTGAATGGTTATACTAAGTAGCTCCAATCAAACTCACAGGGGGAGAGGACTGGTAAGCGCAAAAGCATAACCTTAGACATCCTTTCAGTGAGACTGTGCTCACTTCTTTATTAACCCCTTTACAGTTTGTTCTAGTGGGTGAGCCGTTCTAACTATTTAGTACAGTCGCATCAATCGATTAAAAGTTCAAGATTAATTCTTAGTTAACAAATCAGTTTTGCCATTATTTAGTCCAATTAATTTTCTATTCCAAAAAACCCTTTTTGCTTACTAACATGTCAAACAATATATAAACAAAAAAGCACTTTAATAAAAATTAAATACACTCAAATAATATAAACATATAACTAAACAATTTAACATGTGTAAAAAACAATTAGCCACATGCATAATTATTTCAATAAACTCTAATAAACAATTCTAGGCGTAAATAAATGCATACATTAACTAGGGCTTTCAACTACAAGGTAGATGAGTCACATACATCGACAAGTCGATTGCGTAAGCCAAAGTTAATAATATACCAATTAGCACATAACGAATTTTTATTAGTTATAATTGAGGTCTTCCCCAATTCAATAATTATTAAATAAATAGAACATGTGTGTATCAACTAAACAATTTATAGCATAACAATACTCCATGGCAAAACATGCATGTTCCACCATGGATTCCGCATAACAATTATCACCCAAGATACGGATATTACATGGCACATAACAATTATTCATTAATTAACCACATAAAATTAGCATGCAATTCTAGGGTTTCTACAAGTTTTACAAAATTAAAACCTAATTAAATAATTAAAGGGTAATCGACCCTATTAAATAAAATTAGGTTTCAATTCAAAACCCTAGAAACCATATAAAACATGCATATAATCATAAAGATTCAATTTTTATGTGTTTCGGTAATTAATTACATCATATTAACGGCTCGTGATGCCACTGTTGGGATTTAATACTCATAACAATTATAAAAATCAAATAACATCATCAAAGCATGCGTGAAGTAAATAGGAGTAATATATGTAAGTAATTAAAGAATAAGAAAACGTGACCTTTTAGCAATTCAAGAATCAAACGTTGATTGAACAAGAACCAAAACCCAAAACCCTAACTTTAGGGTTTATACAAATCGACCCAAACAAGAATCGACCACCAAGTATTACAAGCTCAAGTGTGCTTGTTCTTCGTTCTGTACCACGTATAATAGCGATTTGATGTGGAAAAGCTAGTTCCTTGAATCACAAACAAAACCAAACACTTGTGTCTTTGAGTTAAGCAAAATCGAAAACCCTTGGGGTTTGGGTGTTTCGACCGGCCACACAAAGAGGGAGAGAGAGGAGAGAAATTAGGTATATTGGTGATCCAAGATTAAGTTATGAATGAATACAAGAGATTGTATTTATAGGTGACTTAACTTGGTGACCAAGTTTGAGTGGGAATGGGTTTGGAACCCAAACCGATCGGCCAAAGCAATCCCAAGGGGATTCTAGAACTTTCCCAACTTGTAATTTCATCTCTAGTCCTTATAGTTTATATTTAACGACCGTTAGCTAAACCTCGTTAATTATTTAACTATCGTTATGTTTTATTTCGCGAGTAATAATTAATAATAACATTTTATATATTAATTATTAACATCAACTCTCATACGTAATGTGTGCAATCCCGAAGTCTCGAGTTCGAATCCGGACATACATATATTTAAATATCCATAAAACCTTTCAATTTCATTAGATGATAGCCTTGTAAAATTAAGAGAAGGAGTAGGAATAAGTTTAGGATGATATATCATCACACTTCTTTCATATCAGGCCAACAATAATCTCGTAAACAACAAGTTAGCAATGCAATACAAATTGATATAAACACGGAAAGCACATGCAACAACAACAAAAAAGAAACTACAACCAGTTACATTATTGTGTTCCAAGTATCACTTACGTAGGAAAGTAAAGAAATAAGGTCAAAAAAGGTTGTGTTTCTCGACAAACACTTAAGGAGGAAAAGCAAAAAAAGTGATTTTGGTTGATTTTAAAGTAAAATATTTTCCTTCAAAATTTGACTGAAAATATTTACTCTCTGTTTCTTTTTTATTTTCTTACTCAAAAAACTTTGAAAACTGAACATTCAAAATCCACAAAACTACAAAATAACAACACAAAACTGAAAAGGAAAAGCACCAAAAGTATTGGGCCGGGCCCTATACATTGTGATCTAATTAGTTAGCTCTTATAAGTTGTCAACAACTATAAAACTAGAAGTCCATCAGCCTACTAACCCAAAGACAAGCCCAATTATTTTTCAAACCATCCAAAACGTTCCAATACATCTCATGACTCATGTTGATGGAAAGTACCATGTATGACTGTATGAGACTATGATCTCTTAAATATTGATTCTGAATGACAGATACTTTTTCGAAGATTTAGTCCTCTTCATTACTTTGGTTCTCTAGTAGATGTTCGAAGAAGAATGCTTGGTTGGATTACTGGATCTTAAAGCCTGATGTTTTGATGTTCATTGATTTGCTTTTTCGACTGTGCTCGTGGAGCATGTTGTATATGTTTATATTCTCCCTTCTTTTGGGTTAATATATAAATTCTTCTTTAAAGAAAACTAGCGGGTACTCGCGCGTTGTAGCGGCTGATACCATAAAATAAAAAATTTCAATGAATAATGTATTTTAGTTTATTATGTTCTTTTTAACAATAAATTACGGATATCAAAAATTTCGTATAGCTCGTGCCCGTTCGGGCTCGAACCAGTGGGGCCCGGTCTGCTCGGGCTCGAGCCCGTTTGCTCCGGATGTTCGGGCTCAAGCCTTTATTGGCCCGTGCTCGTTGGGTTGAATATTTGTATAATGTGTTTTATTATTTGTAGTAGTGAAATTTAATGCAGGAATTGTGTTTAATTTGGTTGTACAATATGCTTGATAATTTGTATTTCTTATGTAAGGGGTGTTTTAATAATTTTATTAATTGTATTTATTGACCAGTTAAATAATTGACTATATTAAATAACATTAATGTGGTGTTTTGTTGTACACTATGTTTCTTGTCTTGTACGTCTGAAAATTATGTGCATTAAAGTGCTGTACACTATGTTTCTTTTCTTGTAAGTAACAGTCATTATAGTCATTAATAACATTGACCACTTTAATAGCATTAATGTTGTAAGTCTGAAAATTACAGCATGCTTATTTTGTTGTACACTATGCTTATTTTGTTGTAAATCTGAAAATTGGTTGCAGCTATTGTACATTGTGCTTAAATGGTTGTAATTTTTGGTGAAGGGGTGTTTTAATAGCATTAATGTTGTTTGATAGAATTTTGGTCTTAAAATGACATCACGCTTTATTTTGTTGTACAATATGCTTACTTTGTTGTAATTCTGAAAATTGGGTGCATTAAAGTGTTGTAAATCATACTTAATTTTTTGTACGTATTAAAATTAAAAGTGAGATGTTTTCGTGCATTATATGCAGTATAGATATTTAGAAGGGTTAATTCCATATATGTCCAAATTAAACCTTATAATGCCATATTTACCCAACTAAATATCATAATAACAATGAGTAACAAAGTATTTTGATCAAGGAAATCAAAATACAAATTAGGGTTTTATTTTAGAGAGAGAGAGTGTTGATAGACTCTAACTCTAAGGTACTCTTCGGATGTTTTAGCCTACAACTACTCTAGGTGTTATAGTCTAAGGTTCACAAAGATTAATCAAGCATTAACTACACAACGAATGACCTATCGCATTATTAGATCATTAACAATTAAGATAAGAGACAACCAATCAATATTCAATAGTTAAATTTTATATTCCCTAAGCAAACACACAAATAAATTAGCCGGACATGGAGAACATGCAAGCATACACACAAATAATTGAAGACATAATTGAATTAATGAAGTAAAACACTTATCTTGGTGTAAGATAGGGTTTGGAACCCTAAAATATTGTACAAGACAGCCTTGGTTCGGTTTAGGTTTTACTCCAAAGACTACACACTAAAAGCTGTAAAATCGGATTCTATATATAGATTACAATCGACGGCGGCACCTTATTGAATTGTGACGCCGTCGGGTCGCGTTATTAGGGTTTCGTCTTGGCCACGTTAGTCTTGCGACGGCGTCACCTTGTGATTGTGACGCCGTCCTCTTCAGCTTCTGACGCCGTCTGGATCAAATCTAGGTCGTCTGAGTTGCGACAGCCTACTCTTTTAAAGCGACACCGTCACTTGAAAATAAGCAATTTGGCTCGGAGCCGTCACACAAGTGATGCGACGGCGTCGCATGTAACACTGACGCGTCCCTTGTATTTCAGCGACTTGAGTGTCTCGATTATTGACTTTGGCCATTTCTTACAGTATATCCGCGCCTTTTCGTCCAAATAAGTGTCATTACAGCAATTTGCCTTCAAGAGACATAAAAGGAAAATGAACGATATTAAGTAATAACGGATACAAAAGTGATCAAATAAGGGCTTAAACGACCCCTCAAAAAGGTACATTTTAAAACCTTATCAAATATCCCTACACTTGGTATTTGCTTGTCCTCAAGCAAATGTGCTTTTAGCCAATTAATTTATAAGTTAGGGGTCATGAAGCATTGGTTTAAAAACAATCCACAACACATATAAGCCCCGCAAAAGTCATAACAAGCACGGAAATTACATACTAGCACCTCACATGGGGTGTTTGGATACTTACATCTCTCGAGTGTATATGAAATAAAACAAGTTGGAAATGTGAGATAAACACTCATTAACCGGTCCTAGTACATAGATTACCATAGGCTTGAGAATAGATCAAACCTCCATCGCTTTGGCGTAATCACCTAGGAAAGACTATCAAAGAGGTCTTTTAAAGGGTTGTAATGTTAGGCTTACGGTAGGGAAACAAAGGGTTTGGTGGGATAGGCTATTTAGTGGTGGCAAGTCAAAAATCTTTATGTTACAAGCACACGAAGAATGGCGTTGCTAAGCCAAAACTCGACACTCTAAACTCTAGATAACTGAAACAAACAAACATAAATTAAAAGATAGATGTAGGATGGTAGCCCGTCTGTTTTTTTTTTTTTTTTTTTTTTTTTTCATACACTTTTACTCTATCATCCTCTACGGTAACATCAAAATAATAGGGATTTATAGGCACATCCCTACACTTGAGTTTTTATTACTCTAACACTAATTTGACCCGAATTGAAAAGATCAAAACACTTGGAGTACATTATTAAGCAAACAAAGGGAATTTGAATTTAACGTTCCCTTCCCGTCATTTTATAAACTTTAACTTTTCCCATGAGTCCCAATCGTCCCAAAACTGTGTACAAAGGATATGACTCGACTTAGTAACTTATGCAAGCAACTAGATAATTGAACTAAGGTTTTTTAGGGTGATAACAATAATGCACTAAAAGTGAGTGCATACAAGGTAGGCTAAGGCGGTGTTCATTTGGGGGTGGGGTGAACAATGCTCTTCATTGATATTCGGAAAGCGAAACATCACGAGAACCGCGAAAAGGATAGGCTTCGAGGGGTTAACTAGGGGTATCGTGTACTAAAGATGAGTACAACGCAAAGGTGTGGGGAATTACTCAACCGATGTGGAAGAAGTAATTATATTACGGGTATCAAACAAGGGTTAATCTAATGCCTCTTATCATTTAGTTATTCCTAACTACACAAGTGTAGTCTTACTAGCAATCTCGGGATGCATCACAAAACGAGTTCTAGAATCTAATATATACCACCGGTCACACATAAGCATTAAAGATGAATGCTTTAATTCCTACTAATCTAAGGGCGATCCTCACATTTTGGGTGGAATTTAAGTGGTAAAGGGTTTTTTTGTGCTAGTCATGTAACTTCCTATCCGTGAGACACTTTTGTTAAGACTAATGGCCCACTCCTATATGTCATGAAAAATTTAAAATTTGGTGCCAAAATTACCCTAACCGACATTTTCTCATGGTTTATTACACAAATACAATTGGACAAAGCAAATAATCAAGGATAAGCATAGTTTCAAAGTTCCGTTTTATTTTCCCTCCCTACACTTAAACTGAACATTGTCCCCAATATTCCTTGAAAGTATCAAAGTTAGATAATGGAAGGTAATAAAAAAGCGAAGAAACTAGTACTCCCCTGATTAGCTCGGTAGGATCCGTGTAAAGTGGTGGTTAAATCCTTTCAAGAAGAATGTATGCGTGAAAAGCTCCTTCCAACCTTATGTATCTTCTTCTTGATAAATAAAACCTTCACACTTGAAGAAAACAAACGAAACCTTCGCGTAAAATCGACGGTAATAATATATATGACTATACTAAACTATGATATAATGCTTGTGGAATGGATGTTTACAGAATTTTCTGGAAAATTAAGACTGCAAAATTCCAAAAATTTATAAGTAGCTCCGAAAACGAAAAAAAGTAATAGTTGTTTTACTCCTTCACGGACGCTGTCAGGTTCGATCCTGACGCGTCAAGTTATCCGACAAAACCGGTCTGCGATTTTCTGGAAAAATTCTGGAAAATTTACATCTTTAGAATTTGGAAAAATTTCTGCAAAACATCCATTATGACTCAATACAAGCATTTGACTCGAACAAACACACATATATATCTTTTAATTAATTGCAATTCTCATGTTTACGTTTCTTTTGAAAACGTGTGTAATCCTCCCTACACTTATCCTTTATATGTAAAATACCCTAATATAATGTGTTAAATATAATGTACATTTTTTCTAGTCTATTCATCTATATTACCATAAACAAATGAAGTTTTTTTTGTTCAGGTTATCCAGATGGATGAGTTTTTAAGTTAGATGAACGCTACCATATTGCGGTAACCCCCTGACTGTCTTTGAACCCTTTCCTTGGCCTCCCTAAGATATTTACCTAGTGACTTATCACCTAGATGGTATGATCAAATGTGTGTTCAAAGTTCTTATTTTCTTTGTTGTATGTACTTTGATGCATGTAACCTAAATTTTAACTCAAGTGCAAACCAAACCTTTTTTAGACCACTTTGTTCATAACATTGGTACTTTTAAAAACGTTATCTAAAAGTGACCCAACTTCATAAAACGGGTTGGCCACATTAAGTTTGTGAGTAGGGTCCCATATGACCTCCTCTTTAGGGGGAAAATCAAAACTTAAATAATCAAAGTGACCCCAATCGCCATTAGCCCATTACTCTCAATTTCACCAATTTCTTCCTACTATAAATTTTCACCTTCATTCCATAACACAATACCATCCAATTCCCATTTCTTACCAACATTATGGAAACTCATCACCGGTCGAAAACTTAGGGGCTTTCAAAACTTACATATATTCTTAAGTTTTGAAAGCCCCTAAGTTTTACTTCTTCTCCTCCTTTTTTTCGAAACAAAAAGTTAACCCTTGGAGAAATAAACAAAAATTCTAACTCCCCCTTGACGGTAGCTCACCCTTGTTTGGGGCGTCAAGTGAAGAAAAATAAAAATCCTACAAAAGGAAAGGTTAGTAACATGCTTATATAATCTTGTGGTTGCCAAGAATCAAGATTGGGAGCCAAGGTATGTAAACAAGGCCTTGTAATAAAACAACAAATTGTAGTGGTATATATGCCACTTACAAGCATGTAAAAATAAGAACTAGACTTGTTCTTGAAAATGACTTCAAAAGAAAAATAATACTAAAAGTAGAAAGTAGTAATAGTGATTCCTTCCATGCTTGCATAAGGTTATGGATGGAGGTTTTGATGAGTAATGGTATTGATGCAATCAAGGATGAGGTTGAGTATGAAACGCATTTCTTCCTTAATTTCTATTGCAATTTCCCTAGTGGATTGGCAATGTTCACAATGTAAATGATGTGGGTAATGGGTACCGAAGTTTCGGTTGTTGTTTTGATTTGAGTTATGCGGAAGTTGTGGTGGAAAAATAGAAAAATATGGATCAATATCCGGAATGTTAGTAAATGGTGGTGGAAAAGAAACTAGATGTTCTTGTAATGTGATGGGAGCTAATGGTGGTGATGTTTCAAGATCTTGAAAGAGAGTATTTGGAGATGTGGGTGGTGTTGAAAAGACTATTTCTTTTGTTTAGGTTGTTTAGATCTTGTTGGAGTCTTAAGGAGTTCCCAAAGAGTGACTTTAGGTGGTGATGAAGTTGGTGTACTTGTTGGTGATGAGGGAGGTGCTATAATGGAAGCATCTTGTGGTGAGTCATTTGTTGAGGATGAACCATTTGAGGTAGGTTTTGCTAAACAACAAGATCGGATACTAATCCGTGCGGATATCCTAGCATTTGTTTGTGGTATTTTGGATGGTGGAAGTACAAAGGTTTGGATTGTTTGTACTAGATGATTCTCCTAAAGGGTTTTTGGATGACATGATGAAGTGTGTTTGTGAGTAGGAGATGGAGTATGCAAGCATTTTGGGAGTTCTATATATAGAAAAACAAAGCATTGTAATGAATGCTTGACCCAAGATATGGATTAAAATCTAATGATTAGATATGAATTCAAGGCATGTGATCATGAGAACACAAGCATTAAAGAGCATACTCCCAAAAATGAAACAAATGTGGATTTTTCATCCAAAGTGAAAAAATAGAAGTTGAAAGCAAGCGTACTGTTTCACGGATCCTTCCTTGAGGGAGTTCCAGCATGAATTTTGGGATCCGTGGGTCTGGTGATTCAGGCAGCACAAAAATTCTCCTTTTGAAAATTTTTTTGCCTAGTGTGTGCCTATATGCAAACTATTTGGAGTTTCGGTTATCTCGACCCCTAAAAGAAATAGAAAATAAACTAGAAGTATAAAACCATTCTATTGAGATAACCCGAAAACACATATTTAGTACATGAGTATGTAATTTTGGTTATCATGCTCTAATTCATTGTTGCTTAATGAATGTACGAAAACACATATTAGTTATGTGTCCTCTTTAGCATTCAAAAGACATGAGATGCAATGAAAACGGTTTTTACTTTATATTAATAATGAAAAAGCGATTTGTCCTAGACGTGAGAAATTGCTTTTGTGAAATTGATACGGGAAGGTATCATCTTTTTAGAAAACATTGTGAAAGTAGGATTTCTTTGAAAATGAAAAAAAAAAAGAAAACTATAAGTGTAAAAACTCATCTTGGGTTTTGAAAATTCTCATATTGTTTGTGAGTTGTGTGTGAAATAGAAATCCTAGACTCAGAAAGAAGAAGGCTAGTGTTTACATACCTTATAGAGTCAATTAAGTTCGCGTTTGTTCCATTAGACCAAGACCAAGACGAAGTAGGTTGAATTGTTCCAGCTTCAACGGTTTGGTGAGGACGTCGGCTATGTTGTCTTCGGATGCTACCTTCTCAATAGAGATGTTCCCCTTTGAACATTGTCTCTTAGGAAGTGATGACGAATCTCTATATGCTTTGTGCGAGAATGCAATACCGGATTCTTGCTTAAGTCGATTGCACCTTTGTTGTCACATAGGATGGCTATGTCGCTTAGATGGATGTCGAAGTCTACTAACGCTTGTTTCATCCATAGTGCTTGTTGGCATGCTTTGCCGGAGGAGTAGTACTCGGCTTCGGTTGTTGATATTGAAAGTGCCGTTGTTTCTTAGAAACCATGATGTTAAACAACATCCCATAAAAGTACATACCCCACTTGTACTTTTTCTATCAACGGAATCACCTGCATGGTCGAATTGCATATACAATTGTTTCTTCTCCCGTGCCCTTAGGATACCATAATCCTAATTGTGTTGTACCCTTAATATATCTAAATATCCTTTTTACGGCTTCTAGGTGTGATATTTTAGGGTCTTCTTGAAACCTAGCACATAAGCAAACACTAAACATGATATATGGCCTACTTGCCGTGAGGTAGAGAGGCTACCTATCATGCCACGATATTTAGTATTATTACGAATTCTCCGTCTTCTTTTTGTGAGTTTGGTGTCGGATGACATTGGAGTCCTAATTGGTTTTGACTCTTCTAGACCGAATTTCTTTAACATCTCCTTGATGTATTTAGATTGATTAAAGAAGATACCATCTTCTACTTGTTTTATTGTAGACCAAGAAAGAAACTAAGTTCTCCCATCATCACTCATCGTCATGCATCATTTTAGAGAAATCATCACACATGAGAAATCATCACACGTGTCTGTGACAAGTGGATCGAATATAATATCATCTACATATATTTGTACTATGATTATATGTGACTCTCTTTTCTTAGTAAAAAGCGTGTTGTCAACTAACCCCATGGTGTAGTTGTGTTTAACTAGAAATGACTTGAGTGTCTATCATACAAGCTTTGGAGCTTGTTTAAGACCATAAAGGGCTTTCTTTAATTTATACACATGTTTGGGTTTTTCAAAATCAATGAAGCCGGAGGTTGAGCTACATATACTTCTTCATTTATGAAACCATTTAGAAAAGCGCTTTTGACATCCATTTGATAAAGCTTTAGATCATTAGCACAAGCATACGCAAGAATTATTCTTATAGACTCTAATCTAGCCACGGGGGCGTAGGTCTCATCAAAGTCTATTCCCTCTTGTTGGTTATACCCTTGAGCAACGAGTCTAGCCTTGTTCCTAGACACTACTCCGTTTGCATCTAATTTGATTTTATAAACCCATTTGGTTCCTATTATGGTTTGATTACTAGGTGGTGGGACAAGTGTCCAAACATCATTAGAAACAAATTGATTTAGTTCTTCTTGCATAGCCATTACCCAAATTTCATCTTTTATGGCTTCTTGTGTATTATTAGGTTCTAAGGTTGAAACGAAACAAAACAAGCTACTTTGGTTTTGAACTTAAGACCTTAATGTTCGTTCGTTTAGTTTTCCTATGACTTTATCTACGGGGTGATCTTTGGACTCTTTAATGTTTATTATTTCATCACTTAGAGGTTCTTATCTTTTTCTTTATTACTATAGCTTCACTTTCTACAATCTCGTCATCGACAAAGGTGGAGAGGGTTTGGGTGGACTTTCATCAAATTTTATATTTAATGACTCTTCTACTTCATTGTTTCTTTGTTTAATATGACGTAAGCTTTGCTATTTGGCGAATAACCTAAAAAGATACCTTCGGCTGATTTAGGATCAAATTTTGTAAGGTAATCTTTAGTGTTAAGAATAAAACATTTACTACCAAAGACTTCAAAGTGATTTAACGTAGGTTTTTGCCTCGAAGAACTCATATGGAGTTTTTCCCAAGATTGGTCTAATCAAGATTTGATTGAGTATATATTGAAGTATCAACGCATTACACCAAAATTTTGAGGGGTATGGATTGTTCATTAAG
>OU343222.1:35322049-35344518 GCA_910596185.1 Chrysanthemum makinoi | reverse complement strand
CTAACATCTTGATCTGCCACCTCTGAGTGGTATGAATACCTGCTCTGGTTTACCCCAGTCCACAGGCTTGGTGCTTGTTGTTTCTTAATTACAAAGTCTTATTTATTTCTTTATTTGTCTATCTGCTCTAGTTATTATCTATGTCTGTGTTATTTGTCTGTCTTATTGTTTGCATTACGGCTGTTGGTGATGATAATACGGGTGGTTCTTCCACTGAGAAAAGCTTATCCTTTGGTGATGCTTTGTATTTACACCCTAATAACATCAATGGTGCTCCTATTATTTCCATCAAACTCACTGGAACTGAAAATTATAAAATATGAAATATGGCCATGACCTTTGCCTTAAAGAATCATAATAAGTTAGGGTTTATTGATGGTACTTGCATAAGAGATGACTCAAATCCTAGTCTTGCTAATCAATGGGATACATGTAACTCTGTTGTGGTTACTTGGATTCTTAACTCTCTCGATCTGAACTATTTCTGGTGCTATCTATGCTAAAACTGCTTATGAAATGTGGAATGATCTTAAAGATACTTATGATAAGGTTGATGGTTCAGCCATTTTTAATTTACATAAAAATATAAACTTTCTTAGTCAAAGTGGGTCCTCTCTTGCTGATTATTACAACAACCTTAACTCTTTATGGAAACAATTTGATTGTATGATTAGCTTGCCTCCTTGCTCTTGTGAGGCTGCAAAACATTTTGAAAAACACAATCAACTAATCAAATTAATGCAATTTCTTATGGGTCTTGATGACTCCTATGTTCCCATCAGAAGTAATATTTTAACCAGAGATCCTTTGCCTAATGTCAAAACTGCTCTTCTCTTTGTCTCGGAGAAGAGTCTCACGAAATGTTTCGATGCGGGAATAGCTCTGCTAAACCCAATGCTTGACTTTTGCTACAAAACTTCGATGGTGGAAAAATTTTTGATAACAAAAAGGATTTAACAACAACACTTTTAATAAAGGTTCGGTTTTAATCTGGTAACAGCTCAAACGAAGGACCAAACATGAATCACAAATGTACTAACCGCAAAAACACTTCACCTTGTTGATAGATGTTATGATCTTGTTGGTTATCATGCTGGATATGTCAAAAGGAACTTTAATGCTAAACCCGTGGTGATAACAATGTTTCCACGATGCTAATCATATCACGATAATAGAGCTAGCAACTCCCCTGTCTCTTTGTCAAATGAACGCTCTCGGACTTATGAGTCTTCTTAATGACAACAATGTGTCCTCTGCTAATGCCAACATGGCAGGTAAAAAATTTTCATGAACTTTCTTTAATGGCAGTGTTAAGTTTAATATAAACTTCAACAAAATTTTTAACAACAACACAAAAACCTTATCTGAAAACATCAGTCTTGGTTGGATTGTTGACTCTGTGCAAATCGTACATGATAGTATCTAAATTTTTTAATTAATGTTGTTGATATTTCAAATCTTGGTCTAACTGTTGGACATCCCAATGGTACTCGGGCTTTAATTACAAAAATTGGTGATTTAAAAGTCAATAATGACCTAACTCTTTTGATGTTCGGTTGTTCCCGAGTACAATGTCGGTCTGTCTGCGTTCATAAGATTGCTAGAGACAACAAGATGTTTGTTGGGTTTAATGAATCTAAATGCTATATACAGGATTTACATCAAAAAGGATTGTGGGGATTGGTAAACAATGCAATGGGTTATATATGTTTGACATTGATTCTACATGTAAGATTACTTCTAATAATTGCATTTAATCGTCATGTTTCTAGAAATCTCTGGCATCAAAGACTTGGTCATCCCTTTGACCAAGTCCTACATATACTTAAATCCACTCTTAAACTTGATAGTACATCCGATCGACCATCTTTGTGATACTTGCAATAAAGCTAAACAAACCAGGGAACCATTCCTCTAAGTGAACATAAATCAACTAAAATTGGTGAACTTGTTCATCTAGATGTATGGGGACCATATAAAGTCACTAGCAGAGATGGTTACAAATATTTAACTATTGTTGATGACTATTCTAGGGCGTCACGGGTTTATATGCTTAAGGAAAGGATGATGTTTATGTTTCCATTGTTAACTTTACTCATATGCTATCAAATCAATTTGAACACAATGTTAAGATTTTTAGAAGTGATAATGGGACAGAATTTGTCAATAACAAACTTCAACACTTCTTTCATGAAAAAGGAATTTTACATCAAACCTCTTGTGTTTACACACCACAACAAAATGGTATTGCAGAGAGGAAACATAGGCATCTCCTTAATATGGCTAGATCCCTTATGTTGGGGAATTAGCGTATATCTTTGGCACGAATGTGTTCTAACTGCTGCATATGTCATACACGGTTTACCTCTTCGTGTTGTGCAAAGTCTCCCTTCTCCTTTGTGTATGGGCATGACCCTTCACTCTCTCTCCTTAGAGTCTTTGGCGGCTTATGCTATGCCACCATTCTCAACATCTCTGATAAATTTGGTAGTAGGTCCGAAAAAAGTGTCTTTATTGGTTATTCAAATGAGAAAAAAGGTTATAAACTTTTAAGTTTATAAACAAAAAATATCTTTTATTACGAGATGTCAAATTTTATGAAACTGTTTTCCTTTCAAAATGAAAAATTCTTTGTCAAAACCTTTTGTTGAAACTTATGTGCCTAAAGATTTAAATCACAAAAATTTCTTTGACTCACAAATAAGTCCCAATGATGAAGGGAGAGTGACATCCTATGAAGATGGCACAGTGTTGGGTCATCCTACTAGGGATGATGGACATGTTGCAACTTCCATAGATGATAATACACACCCCGAGGGGCTGTATCACATGAATCACATCCTGTGATGCATCTTCTAATTGGCTGTACATCTTGATTCACATCGAATTCTAAACAAGAAGAAGGCTTGCCGACCACTACGCTTTAGAAGGTCAACCATAGTTTCTAAGTTGCCCAGTAATCTTAATGACTTTATTGTTGAATGGAAAGTTAAATATGGTGTTGAAAAGGTTGTTAATTACTCTAACCTTAACAAAGATAATTACTACTTTGCTTCTAGTCTTAATAAAAGTATTGAACCTACCTGTTATGAAGAAGCTTTCCTTGACAAGTTGGGTTGATGCTATGAACTCTAAAATTGAGGCCTTAAATGAAAATCATGCTTGGGATATAACTGATCTACCTCCTAATAGAACTTCCATTTGTTACAAATGGATCTTTAAAATCAAATATAAAGCCAATGGTGAAGTTGATAGATACAAGGCTAGATTAGTTGCTAAAGGTTATAACCAAAGGGAAGGAATAGACTATGATGAAACTTTTTCTCCTGTTGTGAAAATGTCTATTGTTAGATGTCTTATTGCCTTAGCTGTGAAAAACAAATGGCCTCTTTTCCAACTTGATGTTAACAATGCTTTTTTGTATGGAGACCTTGATGACGATGTCTATATAACCATCCCTAAGGGGTTCTGTAATGAGAACAATAAGAATAAAGTTTGTAAACTTGTCAAGTCTCTATATGGCCTTAAACAAGCTCCAAGGAAATGGAATGAAAAACTTGTTAGTGTTTTAAAAGAAAATAACTTTGTTCAATCTGTCAATGATCACTCTTTGTTCACCAAAACAGAGAATAACAAGTTTATTGCTCTACTTGTTTATGTGGATGATATTGTTCTTCTTGAAAGCTGCACCGATGAGATAAACCTATTCAAAGAGTTTCTAAAATCAAATTTTCATATCAAAGACTTGGGAAACTTAAAATATTTTCTTGGCATTGAGGTTCTAAAAGCTGGGAATGACATATGTCTCACCCAAAGAAAATATTGTCTTGAACTCCTCAAAGAATTTGGTCTCCTTGGGTGCAAACCTGTGTCCACTCCTATGGAACCCAACTCTGTTCTTCCATACATACCATCAGCGATGATCCCTTACTTGTCAACATCATGGTTATCGAGAAGTTACTTGGGAAATTTATCTATCTCACCCATACTAGACCTGACATCTCATACTCAGTTCATTTATGCGGCACAATATATGCATTCTCCTCTGAAATCTCATCTAGAATGTGCCGTCAATGTTCTGAGATATCTAAAAGGAGCTCCAGGAAAAGGTCTAAGGTACAATTTCAAAGAACTCAAAAAACCATCTTGATGGGTATAGTGATGCAGACTGGGCTAAATGCAAGAAAACCGGAAATGCATTGGTTATTGTGTTTTCTTTAATGACTGTTGATCTCATGGAAAAGCAAAAACAAAACACTCTTTCAAAATATTCCACGAAGAGTATAGATCTATGTCTACTGCTGCCTGTGAAATTATTTGGATTAAAAAAATCTTAAAAGATCTAAAAGTAGATATCAATCTCCCTGTTAATCTTTTTTGTGATAACAAATCTGCTCGCAACTTCTGTCAATCCTGTCTTCCATGAAAGATCAAAAAAATTTGAAATTGATGTTCACTTCATCAGGGAAAAAATTGCAAGAGGTGTTATAAGTGCCAAAAAAATTGGCTCTTCAAACCAAAGCTGCAGACATTTTACAAAAACCTTCCTGTTTATCAGCATAAATTCTTGTGTGAAAAATTGATATTGTTTGATATGTTTGTCCATCAGATTAAGGGGAATGTTAAATTTTGGGGTAATAATCTGTGGCAAACATGTCATTCTATCAATTGCTTATGGCTTTCAAGTTATGTTCATTGCAGGCATATTACAGGGGTTAATCATGGTCAAAGCATAAATAGTTTAAAGTTCCTAGAAGTTCATTTCTGCTGAAGCCCTTTTCTCATTTCTGCGTCGTCTTTTATAGCCGTTAGAGGGTCTTTGTGTATCTTTATCTCCTATTTAATAAGTCCCTTAATCTAGGGTTAGACACAACTGGTGTGTGCGGTCATTGTCTCACATTTCTCTTCTTTCGATCATTATCTGATCTTGTTTCTTCTTTGTATTTGCGGTTATTGTCTCATTGACATTAACCTAATCTTGTAACACTTTGGATACTGTTGCTGGTTTAATCTAAGCCGACTATTGAGGCTTAGGTTTGAATAAAGTATTGTTGTGAATCTATTGTTGCTGATACTTTCGTACAGTAATGAATGATAGATATAATCCATACTCCATATACATCTAAAGAGGTAGGAATGGATCTTTTATAGGTGAGGGACTCACCATTACTATCAAACACATACTCATTGTCATTTATTACAGCATACCAAACGCACCCTAAAAGTGTAAGAATAATAAAGTAATGATAGTTTGGATCCAACGCTAAGTTTACGAACCTTTCGAGGGTGGTGGAGGTGTGAGAAAATCCTTCGGGATGGATATTATATCCTTTCGGAGTAAAGTAAATCCCTTCGGGGTGTAAGTCCTTTTGGGGTGAGGTAAAGTCCCTTCGGGGTAATGTGAAGCAAGTATGTTAGCCAACTTGGATCCAATGCTCGTAAAGGTTAAAGTACGTTAAAACGGAATGTGTTATAAAATAAACCAATACTTGTTTGGTTCGTATAGAGAACAAACATGGTTAAAATGTGTTACATGCATCAGTGAATGTCACGCCTCGAAGTTAAAGTATACAATAGCCTCTCGAAATTACTTGCACTAAAATAACTATCAAAACCAACACGTCATTATATCATGAAGATGACATTGAACGAACACCTCAACAATCACCATGGAATATTCAGTGAGCAAACCTAACAAAGATTTCTTAAGTAGCACGTTATCAGTTGAAGAAGACACCGAACTAATTAACACCTTGTATATATTCACCAAAAGCCATGCATGGTGCTTTCAACTTTCTGTTTATAGATCATAGTTTTGATTTCGAAAGACTTTGACATGAAGATCTTTCCAATGCTCACTCTTCTTGTGCTTGTCCTTGTTCTTACATCTATGGTCGAAGGTAAACTGTTTAAACTTCGTTATACTTTATATATGTGTATGAGTTTATGTAATATGCTATATTACTTTTTTTTCATCTACAAATTGAGAGATTGATGTGTGGGTTAATCTTATTTGCGTATAGATAGCAACGCTAGGATCGTGGAGAACTCAGTGAAAGTATGTTCCCCTGGCGACAAAGATAATAATCTCATTAAAGGTTCTTTCTGTTGCAAAGTCGATGGCAAAATTGTCGGTTGTTGGAATACGATGGCAGTTTGTGAGAAACAGTGCAGTTACGTACCATAAATACTGCTACATATTTTATGTTAATTAAGTTGTCTCTTGGTATAAAATGATCATTACTCAGATCTAATTTGTAATATATTGATGACATAATTATTGAATTGGTTCGCACTTGCGCAATGATCTCAGTATTGATGAATAACTAGTTCTTGGCCAAACCGGTTAACTTACGTATCATACCTAGTAACATATCTCATCTCAGTTCAGGGTTCCACCTTAGGAGCTCGATCGAGTGCTCGTGAATTATCTCTCGCCCATAGTGGCTTCCGGTCCATGTTACAACTTATTAAGTCACCTCAACTAAACAATTTTAAGCTTTAGAGCAAAGAAGCTAGACGTACTCTTGGAAATACATTTCATTGTGTTCTCAACTTTTTTTTGGGGAAGAGAAAGTAAAGTAAATAAAATAGAGTAAAGAAAAGTAAAGAAAATGAAGGTGTCTAACTTTTATCTCAAAAATGGAGTGAAACATTTTAGAAAAAAAAATACAAGTACTTTTTTTCCTCTCATCTTTCTTTCTTTCCTTGAAAAAAACTCAAAAACGCCACATAATTTTAGTTCCACTCCATTTCAGTAAGTTTCATCTAAAAAATTTCTTGAGAAGAGTAATTTACATACACATTAAGTTTCTAAATATAAACAATACACTTGCTACTTAGATGTCTCTTTTGTATTGCACTTAATCGATAGTCAGGCTTAATAGGGGTGTGCAGAATTTGGGTTACAAAAACAAAAAAAAAATCAAATCGAATTTGTAACTGAATCGAATTTGCCAAAATCAAACCGAACTAAATTAAATATTCGACTTTCGGTTCGGTTATGGTTTTGAAAAAATAAAAAATTAACCGAACCGAAAACCAAATTCACATAAATATATATATATATATATATATATATATATTTGTTATATATTGAATATTAAAAAAAGGAAGAAAAAACTATTTAATAATATAAATATAACATCTTTTAAGCTTGAAAAAAAATTGGTGCAAAGAATCTATATAATTAAATAAATAATTGTTTAAAATTATGTAATTCGGATTATTCGGTTGGTTTTCGATTATTCTGTTCGGTTTTCATTATTCGGTTCGGTTAATGGGTTCAGCTACACCTTCAAAGTTAATGGGCTCAGCTAGTATAAATAAAAACTAAAACAATAGGTACCAAAAATAAAATGGGTCATTGGCCCTTTTTATTTGTTGAGTCCATAAATTTAGTACGAGCAACAAAATTTAGAGAACAAAGATGGCGTATTTTACCCGTTTTTGACCATCATGAATTTTGCGCCAACTTGAATCTTGATTTACGAACCATTTGTATTTTCGAACAACACTTTTTGTCTTTGACTTGCCTTGAATTTTGCATCGTCATTTTAAAATGTTAAACTACAATCTAGTTGCCAATGTAGTTGCAGGGTTTAGATACGAATTTTCACATATTTGAGTTTTACAATAACTTGTATTCTTGATAAACCTACATAAAATGTCCTCTTTTAAGGTTTGAAATGGCAATTTAAATATTGGGAAAAAAGTTACCACTAGGTTGATCAAGTTGGTGAAAAAGTTTATGACTATCATCAATCGAAATGTGAGATGGGTTATGTTCGAACCATTTTTTGTGCAAATAACTCTGTAGTAGGCCAACCTCTTAGAATGAGAGGGTTGAACCCAATTCTAAGACTATGTTGTGGTGAAGTCAGGTGAATTAATCGGTCAAAAGATCGAAAATATAGTTAAAAAAAATTGTGCTATGGTAATTTCTTAATAAGTACTTAGTAAAATGTATATATTAGTTTTCATATTGTATCATCATTCAATTATTAAAACCAGTTATCTTTTTGAACGGGGATTATATAAAAAAGAAAAACTAGCACGTAGCTAACAAGTTACAAAGGCGATTTTAACCAATCGTTCAAATTATAATAGTTTTTACCTCTTTACTTAAAAAAATAAAATAAAATAAAATAAAAAAATAAAAAATAAAAAAATGATCAAATATGTTACACTTCCTCAAACATTGAGAGTTAAATGTGACATTATTTTGATAGCGCCATAACACCCAACATGTCGCAGCAAAAATGACATTCAAAACCAGTTACACGAGTTCATGACTATGAATATCTACCGCATTCCGAAGTAAAAGTTCACAGATTAAATGTCTTAAAATGAGCAAATGTTCGTTCTATTGTTGTCTTATGTAACAATATCATTACCTATGATAAAAATTAGTTTAAAGAATAGTTGATTTTCGTGAAGTGGGCATTTTCATATATATCATTCGAATAATGCAAAATTGCATATTTGGATATGTATTCAAAACATGCATAAAACATCTTGTACCATGTGATAGTCGATTGATGTGATTTGGCCTATTTACACCCGGTCTAATTAATTTGCATCTATTTGGACCCAACCCGTATTTGCTACGCATTGTGTCTGCATAAGCTTACCACAAACAATCATTGATTGTTATCACATGCTAGATGTATGACTGTAAGAAGTGATGTATAAGTTAAGTACAAGATGGATTAAGAAATGGAAATGATATGATGGTAGGTAAGTTGGTCAAAAAGGCATGCCACATAACCCTTGGAACACAAGTATATTATACCTCAAAAGGTCTCCTACCAATCTACCATTTAACCAAATGGGAGACAATGGTTTTGTTAAGGTTTTGAGTTGTCTCCTTTGGAATTTAACACATGACAAAGGTGACATTCAAGTTTTGATACAATGATGTAATGGCTCACCATTGTTATTGTTCTATTTTTTTTCCATGTCGACAACCAACTAGCACTAGGGGGGTTTATAGCTTTTAAGGTAATAGGTTATAAGTACTTTTTTTCCAAGTTTTCAGTTGTCCTTGAATTAAAATAAGATCAAGCAAGTGTGCAACAGTGATGAGGAACCAGGGGTGGGTTTGGGGTCCAACACTCATGAATTTTTGTATACGTAGTGTTAATTATGTTGAAAAAAATCTCGTTCTTTCTTAAATGCACCCGGTTCTTGAAAATTGTGTTGTAGAATTGTTTAGTTCATTTCAAATACATCTCGTCATTTTGTGTCAGAGTTCCGTCCTTGATTCGAAATGTAGTGTCTTCTAGGTGAAGGATTAATAAGGCCTTTTATGTACATAACAAAAAGTATTTGAACTAAAATGGCTGGATTACAATCCCATTCAGGTAGTTAAAACATTAAAATATTAGATATCAGGATTTAAAGGAGAAAACATAATAACTACAAGGAGCCATTTTTAAAGCCTTCAAAGGTACTTTGTGACAATAATGATTTACAAGTGTTCCAAATCCAATGGCTCCTTGAAATCACTCAATTACTTGGTCAATAATATAAGGGCCAGTAGCCTTAAAGTTGAATTACACATGATCCATAAGATCATGGCTACCATTCTTTTAGCATCAACATTTATTCTAGTATAAGTTTTGTGTATACAAAAAGTTTCTTGAGGTATACATTTTCCGATAGCTCGATGTAAAGTGCATCCAATTATGTTAATCGTGTTAAATTGTACTCCGTATATGTATAGAGATGTGACGGATGTGAGAAAAATACGGGAGCTTATTCGTGAGAGAAAAAAAAAAAAAACCCTAATATAACGTATAATTTTTCTAGTCTAATCATCTATATTACCATAAACGAATGAAGTTTTTCTTTGTTCAGATTATCCTGGATGGACGAGTTTTTAACTTAGATGAACGCTACCTACATTGTGGTATCCCCGTGACCGTCTTTGAACCCACTCCTTGGCCTCCTAAGATATTAACCTAGTGACTTATCTTCTTTGTTGTATATACTTTGATGCATGTAATTCTGAAATTTAACACAAGTGCAAACCAAATCCTTTTTACACCACTTTGTTCATAACATTGGTACTTTTAAAAACGTTATCTAAAAGTGACCCAACTTCATAAAACGGGTTGGCCACGTTAAGTTTGTGAGTAGGGTCCCATATGACCTCCTCTTTAGGGGGAAAATCAAAACTAAAATAATCAAAGTGACCCCAATCCCCATTAGCCCATTACTCTCAATTTCACCAATTTCCTGCTACTATAAATTTTCACCTTCATTCCATAACACAATACCATCCAATCCCCATTTCTTAACAGCATTATGGAAACTCATCGCCGGTCGAAAACTAGCCCTGCAGCCAGCGATATGTTCACATTTCCAGAAATGTCACCAGACGTGAAATTCGGTTCAGAATTGGCTGATCAACTATTTGCCAATGGGAAACTCCTCCATCATCATTTCCCGGCGGAACAAAATAATTTCACTATTCCAAAATCGCTTATTTTAAGTAGAACAAGCAGCATAAGTAGCAAGGGTTCATTGATGTCTTCTAGGAGTACAAGCACAAACAGTCGCAGTAGTAGTAATAGTAACAGTAGTAGTAATAGTAGTTGCAACAGTGCACGAACAAGCACAAGTGACATGTCACCAATGAGAAAGATATCAATGACCAATCAAGGCGCTAAACCACTTGCTGCGATCAAAGCTTCTAGTGCTAGTGGCAGATTTAATGATTATGGACATTCTCAAAGGTGGCAGTTTATCGCCCCGGTTCCAGTGTTGAACCAAAGGAACTCTTCTAGGAAAAAGAAAGGAACGAAAAGGAAAGTGAAGCGACAGCGTGTTGTTAGGAAAGGGCTTTGCCGAAGGTTTTTTGGATGGATTGTTTCGACATGTCAAGAGTGTCATGCTATTGAACCTACAAAGAGAGTGAAAGTGAGTATGTGATTATAATGATTTATTAGCTATTTGTATTTTTTTGGATAAATTGATTGGGTTGATTCTGTGATTTTTATGTTTTTTTTCTTCTTCTTTCAGTTTCATTTTGGGTTATGGTCATCTCGATTGCTTGTTTATTGCTATGGAGTTATTAAACTTGCTATGGACCAAGTTTATAATTTGATTATCTTGAGGAAATTTATGCACATTTTGGCCTAGTATTGAAAAATGTTGAACTAAAGATTAACAAACTTTATAAAACAATATCGATCGGCTTGGTTTTCGTTACATACTTGTTGGAAGATTGTAAAACTACAAAAATGCCTATAACTTTTAATATTTAAAGATACAAAGAGTAATCTTTGTGCAACACCTTTTATACGCCTCATTTAAAACTTACAAGAAATAAGAAGAAAAAAAGGCTTTATCTACAAACGTGAGAATCCGTCCACTAAAGGTGTAGATTAGCGGGAACACCCTGACCCCGGGTGCCCTTTGGCATCAGTCATTGTCCACCTCACAAGGAATAGCTCCGGGCAACTCTCTTAGCCTAGTGGGGCACCAACTGGAGTGAGCCGAGACTCTCGGACTCTTGAGCTCTTATCCACAAAGTCTCTCCAGTGAGCCCATAAGTTTTGCGGAGATGGGTACCTATCTGAGAGCATTTTTACACAGACCCGATATCAACCTCTGTGAGGTTTCAGGTTCAAAACTTGTCATTGCGAGTTTCATCAACATGTTGAATATATAACCAGTTGACGAAGAACTCCGGTGGTGTTTACCATTTTTACACGCAGACCCGATAGTAGCCACTGTTTACCTTATAAATGACCAATTTTTATGTCATGGCGAAAGAAATATCAAAGTCGCTTAATGCTATTTGCATTATGGACCTCTAAGTTTTTAAGGCCCTATGCAAGGATACTAATGTTAACAAGAAGTTATTAAATTTACACGTGATCTTATGTTTCTGATCACTCCTCCATATAAAGGAGGGTTTGTTCAAATCACTCCTCCCCCAAAATTCTATAAAAATGCCACGTGGCATTTATTTTCCCCAAAACTATTACCACCGTCCGATCTATATTCTTCCCGCCCACACTCTATTCCTAGAACCGTTTCCCCCAAATTCCCCCAAATCACTCCTAATCTTCATTAAAACCGAAATCAATCACATTAAATGGCTTTGACCTTCACAAATCTGTTACCAAAATTTGTTCATATCAAATCACAGTCATATCCCAACCTAATTATGTACAATTCCCCCAAAATCAAATCCCCCAATAGTTGGATGTGTTCGAACCCTAATGTTGTGCAAATCGCCGAAAATAATGCCTGGAATCCGTATTCGTTCAATTTGGGGGTGAGTTGTTTTGAAACACTTCTAAAATCCGTATGTTTTTTATTTTATTTATAATGCATTTTTTATATATTTTTCAGTTTTTATTGTTATAATTGCGATAAAACAACCATCAGTTTTTTTTCCAACCTTAATTATAATGCATTTTTTTTATTGTTATTTTAATCAGTTTGCTATTGGTGTTCATATAAATTTTTCTGGTTGAAATATTGTATGATTGACAACTATTTTAATTGTATAAATTATGAGCCTTAATGTTGGAAAGTTTGATTTTATATTTTTAAAAAATATGGCCTAATTAATAAAATGAACCATATCATCCATGATTATAAGGAAGAATTTAATAATTGAAATCCTTGCCTTTGTTGTAAACCTAAATGTGTGTCATTTAACCTAATATTCAGTTTATAAATACTCAGTACATGTGTAGCTAATCAAATCACCATCTTAGAATCCTATAATAACATGTATGTGAACTTTGCAAGTCATTGCATATGTAGTCATTGCTGTTTGAAGTTATCATTAATTATTTTATGTTTGTAGTCATTGCATATGTAGTCATTGCTGTTTGAAGTTATCATTCATTAATTTATTGAAGTTATCAAGTCATTGCATATGTAGTCATTGCTGTTTGAATCATTGCATATGTTTGTTCGTTAAAATTCAAGTCATTGATGTTGTAATAAGTATTCTAATATAATATTATGTTTTTGTGCAGTTGAAACAATGGACCAACAAATCACATTGCTTGCGGATATCGACCCTATGATGGATGATGTTAACATTCTTGCCAGATGCATTAGTATCTGGAAAAGTCATCCAAAGGGAAAACCCAATGAAACTTGGGGTTTAGAAAGCGCAAGATCCACAGGTTTCTTTACTGTTTTTAATATATGTTGAAAAATAACCTTATAATGATGTTGCTTATGTTTGAATTTGTGTTTGTAATGAATGATGTATGCTATTTATAATATGCTTTATTACGCTTAATTTATAATGAGTAATGTATCATATTTAGATTATGCTTTAAACTGTTAACTTTAGTTAATTCAATAGATTATATCAGTCATATAATATTATATCAATTATTGCAGGGTAACTAAATCCAAGCGAGTATTAGAACATCTGAAATGAAAAAGTTCATAGCTATTCTTGATGAAGGCTCTTGCTATAAGATTTCGAATTTTGGGGTTGGCGAGAACGGTGGCAAATTCCCGTTGCTTAACCACAGATTCAAAATTAGCTTTTTGAAAAACACGGCAGTTACTAGAGTCAACTCATTTAACAATAATGTGCGTGGTTTTTGCTTTGAACCATTTCAGAACTTTCACCTAAAAGCATTTGGTGAAAGGGATATGGTTGGTAAGTAATATCACAATAATAATCCCTTTAATATATACATAGACTTATATATCGTACTCATTTTTTATCCTTTCAATTACAGATGTCATTGGTACTGTAGTATCGATTTCTGAGCCACTCCCTTTCGAGTCGTATGGAAAAGAGAAAATCAGGAGAACTGTCCTGCTACAAGATGTGGAGTATGCTTTCTGATTAACTCCCTTTTCAGCTATATTTTAAAAACATATTACTTGTTATTAAGTATATCTGTATGTTTTCCAACCATATTCTCATTAAATTATTGATAACCAGTGGTGGACAATTAGAGTGCTGTTTCTTTGATGAATGGGCGGATAAATTCAAGCCGTATGCTGATAAATCTGAATCATCTAAACCTGTGGTTATGATCCTTCAACTTGCAAGAGTCAAATATTTCAATAGTAAGTACATATTGTTCTTGGATGTATATTTGTTATCACTGCCTTAGTAATTCAATCCTATTATTCATGTTTCAGAAAAAACCTTCAAGCAATCTTTTTTTTGCTACTAAGCTGCATATTGATGCTGATTTGCCAGAAATTCATGCCTTCAGGAAGAGGTATAATATTATTTGTATTTGAATGTTATAGCCTTAAAATCTCAATGCTTATATTTCACAATGTTGATAACAGATATCAGGAAGTCGATGGTTATGATTCCAGCAAGCATGCTATAAGTGTCTATACTCCAGTCAAGAAAGAACTTACACATGATGAGTTGTTTGGTGGTGCAATTAAAAAAATGGTTGGCTCTCTTCGTGAATCTGCTTGGGTAAGATATTAATGGATTACAGTGATTTAAGTTTACATACAAGGAGTAGGATTTTACGGTACAAATTGTTTGTTTTGTAGCAGAACAACTACTTAGAGATTGCTTATATATGATTAGGTTGCATAAAAATCAATGTTTTATCATATGGTAGTCAAAATTCTGGTTGAATTGGTTTCACAATTTAGATGTTTTTTCACCATATTGACTTACTAAGTTAAATCATTTTATTGTAGAGCAGACAATGCTACTTTATCTTTAAAAACATACATTAAAAATAGCATACATCACTGTGTGTTTGGAATATGCTTGGAATATCCTTGATGCAATCTGTAGTCTTTAGGCACAAAGCAACATTATATACGGTTTATGTTATACCATAAAAATTATAGTTATTTCACTTCAATATTTCCTGTGTTTTGTTAAACATTCAGATATCATCCAAAAAAGTGTCATTTAGCTTCAGTTAATTCATACGGATTAAAAAAACACGTCACATCATGGTTATGACATTGCATCACATATATTAATCACTTAATCGTATGCATTTTAAATTAATATTTATCCTATAATATTTTCCTTAGGAATATGAATGCTTAGTTTATGGAAAGGTTCACAAATAAACCAAGAGTTTGGTTGGGCGATATTGGTTGCAAACGTTGTGGTAGGATAGCAAAACCAGTTGCGATGATGAGGAGGGATCGCATCCAAAAAATACGGTCGATCGCCATCCAAAGCAGGAAAGGCAAAGATCTGACTTTGGAGTTGCAAGGACCATAAAAAAATGACCCACATAGGACCAAAGTATGAACTAACATTACCTTACAATATTTACCATCACAATATGTGTAATTTTATTGTCCCATAATCCATTTGAGTGAAAAAATTAATTCATATATTTGGGGCTTATGATTTTAGGTACAAAGTTATCGTACGAGTTATTGATGATACTGGCTCTGCTTCTCTACTTTTATTTGATGATATGATCAATACTTTGGTTGGTGTCCCATGCTACAAATTGAAAGAGAAGTATGGACCTGGTGCGGAAGACATTTTCCCTGAAGAGCTCATAAACGGAATTGTTGGAAAAAAGTTACTCTTTCGCTTTACTTATACATAGTGGAACATAAGCAACAATCATCATGTTTATCAGGTGACGAAGATGTCCAATGATGCTGAAATGATCAAGTTCTTTAAAAAAGACTTCATCACAGAGGTTTGCCTTAACTGCATTTTTTTGTAATAAATGCATACATGTTATGCTCCCCTGTTTTTTTTTTTGTCTAAATAAAGACCTTTTACAGGATTATGATGATGTACTTCAAACTCCTGTTGCAAATGTTACATCCACCAACTTCGCAAGAAATTCTGAAACCGTTCCTTTTAACCTAGAAGAAACACCCACAGGAAAAGATGCAGTCCTCAGTTCAGAAGATGGTTCAGGAAGCTCCGGCAAACGTGCAGTCATTGACCTTGATGATTTTGATGAAGTGGAGTATGAAACGAGGATGTCTAAAAGGCCTCTTCTTCAAGTCAAGCTAGAGAAGGAGTAACGAAACTACAACATCATATATCTTCTTCACAATAAGGCTACTTTGTTTTATTTCAGTAATTTGGTTTCCAGACATTTGTGTTTTGGTATTGCTTTTTGGGATTTGACATTGGGCTGTTTAATTTGCCAATTTATAGTATACCATTATTTGTAATGGTTTGCTTGGAGAAGATATAAATTATTAGACCCTTTCTTTTATGCAGTTAAGGCATGTTTTTTAAAGTTAGTATATGCAGTATAATACTTTTTGTGATGAACACTACCTGAATAGTAGTGTAAATATAGATGTCGCTTTAAAATACGACTTCTTTTTTTACAAAAGTTTGTTAACTTTCTTACATACGTACATAACTTTCTGACATAAAAATTCCAAAATTTACGAAATTTGTTAATTTTCTTACAATAAACGAGTTTTTTTTTTAAGTTGATTTCATACAATCTTCCTTTAAAATACAACTTATACACTTCAACTTTTGTTTATAATATGACACTACATTCAAAAAAAAGAATTAAAAAACATATCATTTCCTAAAATGAAAATTATACAATTTTTTTGGCAAAATCTCATAATTGAAATATATATTTGCAAATTTTATAAAAACATATCTTTACAACTTTTTGGGAAGTCATAGTATATATATGCATTCTAAAAAACGCAATTATACTTATAAATTTCAAATTGTATGTTTTAATCTCCATTTACAAATATTTATACAAGAGTATCATTTCCAGTTATAACAAAAATTTGAAACCTTATATAAACAGGATCATCAACACAAAAATACCAAGCAAATACTTTTTTCTAAACCTCCATTAGAAAGTATCATATGGATCATGACAAGTCACCCAAGGTAAAATATATTTTTTAAAGTTTGTACTTGAAAAATGATCATTTCAAATACTACATAACTGCATTTTTGGATATATGTAACATGAACTCATAATATTTTTTTTGATGACAATACAGCAACAAGGTATCTCAAGGTCACCTGATGAATTTTGGATTGAAGATCCACCTGTTATCATACTTTCAAATGATGAAATGGTATTATATACATTAGTAAAACATAATGAATTTTATAACTGCATATTTCAGACTTATTTATATCCGACTACTTGCAGGATGTATCCGAGAAGATGGCATGTCACAAAGTCACCAAAATTGGTTCAGGTGTGAAAATCAATGGTGCTGATGCTGTAGATGTTCACTATTACAAATGCAAATGGATCAAGGACAATAAAGAATGCTTACACCATGCTAAGAAGGAAGATAATTATGGATTGGGTAAGGTTATTGATCTTCAATATTGTGTTGATGAGGACAAAGATGAATGGATTTGCATTAAGAAAGACTGCAAATATCACAATCGTATTTTGGAGTATCATGATGACAACGAGGAATCCGTTGCATCAAATGTTTGTGTTGAAGATTTGTCCTCTCAAATAGTAGGCTCTTAAGTTAACATTATTATCAATAAGTTTATTCATATGTCGTTAAACAAATTGTCTTGAACGTTTATTATAAAAAGTGTGATTGTTATCTCATTTTCATTACATATAGAATTTTCAAGCACTTTTACGGATGTGAAGCCTTACTCCTTATCAAATAAGAACTACACAAGCAAAGTGATAAACAATACTTCCAGCCTATCACATATGGGACAACACTGAGAAGATATATCTATATAGTTACTGAATCTCACACATTAGTCATTTCATCCTACTGTAATTTGGCAACATTATTATCTCGAATCTCATACTAAAATTACTACTAACAAACTTTTCAACCTTTACTTACCCAATACAAATGGATATGCTATTCAACTTCCTCACCAACATATAATACCACCAACACAAAAAAAATAGCAATGGATATGCAATTCCTATAAGGATGAACAAGACACATTTTGAAGGAAAAGGATAGACTAATCTGCACTGATAATTGTTTTACAACCCACTGATTTATCTAATAATAAATACACCATTTCATAATCCAACCCAAAGCAAATATGCAGAGTATACCAAGTTAACGTAACAAAACATAGACTAAACAGACATTAGTTCATAACATACTAACCATCCAAAATAACATTAGTTCAGGCAATACTAAACATCCAAAACACGGACATAATAACAGTAGTGTTTTTAGCATACGTGAAACACAGGGTACTCCTCCACTTCATCGCCAGCCATATCAGTAATCAAGTGCATGAACTTGAACCTGATCATTTTGTTGTACCCAAAATGACAATCATTTGCAAAATCCCTCCATTCGCCAAACACGTTCACATGGTTTGTCCTTCCAGGATCCTCTTTATGAAACTTCATCTTCACAGTAAAAGTTCTTTCCACGAATTGGTGTATCATCATAACAATGCGTATGCATCGGATGGTATTCCAAGAATTCTGCAGGTATGGTCTGCGATAAACCATCGATAACATATATGATTAAGTACTTCTTCGTAAACATTAATAACGTGTCACGAATACAGATTTTACACCTAACAAAAATACTTACGAGTCTTTTCATCACTGTAATCATAGAGTAACTCTTATAGAATGTGTCTCCCGCTTCACCAAAGTGATCTATATGACTCCTTAACGACATATGTGCTTCATCCTGTCATCACCGCAAATCGTTTACCATGTTATAATAACTCCTAATACTATATATCAAACAACACTAATATATCAGTAAACTTTTATTAATTGAAAGTAACGAATTCTATAAAGATATATATACTGAATCAACTAATTTTGCATATAAATATGAAGATCACCTTCGTCGCGAAACTCTATAGCAGGTTGTATGTGATGCAGTGGTGTTGCACCATAGAAATGAATCGGTGTATGTGGACTTCCATTAAAGCTAAAAGCCATCAACCTGTATACATTGTTATGCTCTTTTGTAAACACCACGATCTGTCCAACTTGCAAACCCATTGTCCACTTAATAATATTCCATAGATTTTGATCCAGTTCGTATTCATCGTCCGCATTAGGAACCGTCACACGGACCACAGGAACCATAAAGTAGTCTTCTCCACAATTTATCCTAATAGTTTCTTCCTGGCCTATCACACTCAAGAATTCAGCCGCAATTCTCTGTAGATGAAGTTCACGTTTGTCGTAAATACACCGATTATAATAAACGATAAATTACAAATAAAGCTAATACAATTGTATGTTACATATTGAATAATACCTGAGGCCTGTTTTCAGCAGCCCAAACACGGCTCTTGAATCGATAATAACGATGGTGGTCAACATTGTAACCCCTGAATTCTGTACCATCCCTTGCATCGTACCCTGTCACATAGAAACTGTCATCCCCTTCCTGTATGAAATGCAGCCATTCAACATACCGACCGATGTTGTCCTTAGCAAACGCTTCCCAATCCTTACCCTTTAGGGTTATCGGTCCAACAGTCGGTGTGACAAACCAAACTTTCTTACGAATTCGTGCTGAGTTTGTCAGATAGAGATGTTTGTTTCCATTGTAACATTCCATTTCAAACACCTCAGGCAGTTCCTAAATAAGTATTCAAGACTTTAAGGCTTCTAACTTTACCATAATACTTATAAATTTTGTGATATAGTGTTGTTTTATTTACCTGTTTCTTTGGATATGTTCGGCGATTTACCAAAACTACAAACTCCATCGGCATTTTCCTGCGAATAATATACGTACTTTATATTCCATATTAGTTTTACATGTTATAATAAACGCTTAACCAGGGAAATACTATTGCTTTTCCTTTTCTTATCAGATTGTATTAACCGTGTTCCAATGTATTCACTTAAAAGTATACAACCTAATCATATCGCAAACAGGATTTAGTAACCATTATCATCACTTACACAAAACGATTTTCTTTATAAACCACCATCTATACGAATGTTCTTATTTGAGTAGTCTTAAACGATTAAACCATTAACTCACAAAAGCCTACTATAAAATTATACTATTATCATCACTTGCAGACCATTTGAAGTTACCATCTAACTTGGTATTGAACTAATTTACAACATCACTGTTAACTATAGTTCTAACATACTTTAAATAAATAATAATCTCCAACAACAACAACGACCACATGCATTATTATTGAACTAAAATTCAAACGATTAAGGTATGGTTGATGTGTAACAGTAATATAAATCATCAAAAAACACAAAGATCAATCATTTTTTTAAAGGAACAATTATCATCCTTAACGTATCTGTTACTATTATCTTACAGGAACTTAGATCATCTAAAAGTTATCATCATGCAACCATTTGAAACAAGGGGTATACCTAACGAGCATATACCTACAAATCTACTAATATATATCTTTGATCATGTTTTCCCTTATATTTTTTTACAAGAAATCATCATCTTACTAACCTGGAAGAAGATTTTTACTTCAAGTGATCAATGTGGATGATTTGACAGAGTTATGAGGCTAGAGCTAAAACATAGCATGTAATGATCATTTTAGTTGGGAAACTGAATATATGATATCTTGGCAAAGAAATATCTTGACTTTTCTCATTTGGTAGCTGACCGTGGGCTTGGCAGTCAAATCATCATTTGGGCCTTAACATTGCTATGGGCTTAGTCTTATATTTAGATGCAAATTTAGGATACGTATAAGCCTTATTAGAATATAAGTGAGGGTAATGTAAACGTATAAGTGTAAAACGTATTTTTTCCCAAAATACATGCTGCTATAAAAATATAACGTATATCCTAATTTAATGAGAGGATCATGGAGATTAGTGTAAATCGAAAGGTGTTTAAAACTACCTAAACACAAGTTCTTGATTGTATAAGTCTTCAATATTTGTAATTCTACCAACCATTTGATGATTCGTTTGTAAACAAAAAATGGATAACGTGACACCAAAGGTTCGACTGAAAGAAGTTTATTCTTCATCGAATATCCATTCATCTCAGTTCACTGCGCGAAGCTCTTTGAATCAAAATCATCCACAACAAATATCAATAGGTAATGTTAATTTATTTTTTTGTTGTTAATTTTTTTTCCATATTTTGTTTATATGTCTTAATCTATACATGAAAAATTCTAATGACCAATATATGTATTTTTCATGTCTGGTATACGAATACGTGTATTACATTCTAACCTTACCCTACACACATTTTCAAGACGAAGCAACTAAAGGAATTTCCGTTATGATTGATCAAAACATAAACAATAATGTCATGTCTTTCAATGATTTGCCATATACACAACTTAATGGGCAATACGCTAACACGATGAATACTCATTACACGATACGAGATTCTCAAAATATGGATGCTACACAAAGCACAGGTATGTACATTGTATGTTTTCTCCATGTAATACCAAATTTACATATAATTTTTATTTTTATTTTGTTGACAAGTTTATTATATCGACAGTTTATAGCATTAATCACCATGCGAGCCACTTAAACTATAACCTTCTTAACTATCAACCTATATACATACCGGGTTCCACTAAATACGGCAGTACGTTTTTCTACCCTTTAACTATCTTTGCCTTTTCCAAATTTTAATCTTTACAAATTACATGTACAATTATATGCGTACATTTTATACATTATCACACACCATTGTATTATTTTTTCATATGTTTGCAGGTTCTCCAAACAATGATACATCAAATAAAAGAAAGTATCAATTTCATAGCAAAAACATTGACAATACAAAGCCTATAAACAATAACATCCAACATAGCAAACAGTCTAAGTATGCGATCAGCAATGTTACTCCCCTTGTGCAAAGATCCCCTCTTTCCAATATTACATCAAGTAAGTTTATCCTCATACGTAACTCCTTAATGTACTATGTCTTAAATATTTTATTATATTAACTAATACCTTTTAATATTAGGTACGTTGTCGAGATTAAACCAATCTGCTTTCACTTCCAATCGTACTACCCCGTTGTTAGCACAAGAAGGAAATCTAACTTTTATAACTGAAACCTCCAATCCAGTAGAACCTAAGCGGCGTCCTGGTCGTCCACGTAAAACACTTGTGCCAACCAACCTTACTTTGCATAATTCCTCTTTTCAATCCTCACAGCCAAGTGTACGAAAAACGCATGCCAAACCATGCAGGACTACAGTCAATGTTCAGCAAACTGGTATGCTGCAAAATTCACAAAAGTTGCTTCATTTATGTAATTTCATATTGTTTTATAAACTTTACCAAAACTATATTCACATGTATCAACTTATGTTACAGTCAATGAATCCATTCAAAACAATACAAAATCGGCAAATGAAAACCGAGATCAACCAAATGTTGGTTCGTGTGTCACAAACTCGACTCCTTTCACAGGTAAAGTTTTATGACAAACATATACTGCTTATCACAAAGATATATTTTTCAGCTCATCCAACCAATGTTATGTTGTTGTCGTTTGAATTACAGTACCTACAGCAAATTAGTGTCCCGACCAGGTTAACTATAGCCAACTTA
>OU343222.1:35293381-35321949 GCA_910596185.1 Chrysanthemum makinoi | reverse complement strand
TCTACCCGTTTACACCCACAAAGACTTAAGTACTGTTTGTTTGAAGAAAAAGAGTAGACTTAGACTTACAGAGCAATATGCAGCGGAAAGAACAAATCACAATTACCCTAGATTCACTTAGTCTAGGGCTAATTGTGAATAGAAAATAACCAGTGATTACGCCAGTAGCAATAAACCCTCATCTTAAACAAACACATTTAATCACTTTCATAGTCATAGTCTCATTCTCATAGTAAGATACCAAACGCGTACTTATTATTCATGTACTTCTACGATATACCTTCATCATATATATGCACCACAAAGTGGATACATACACATTATAACGATTTTATTCACAATCGTAAATCTATTTTACTTTTCCACTTACTTTCACAAAGTTAAAAAAATTTATACATTATTTACCATTACAGCCCCGCAAAATCCATCATCATTTCACAATTTGATAGATGAATTAATAAATGAGTTATATAGAAACAAGTTACTATATTTTATAAAAAGGTTCACTTAAGTTACTTAACTTTTAAATTGTTCATCCAAGTTATTTATCTTTGCTTAATCGGTTATGTACCTTACTATGTTTTTGGTAACCGAATATGACCGGTAAATGGTTATATTTATTACGAATTTAATCCTTGTGGTTTGTGAGTTATCACAAATTTAGTCCATATATTTTTTTTAAAATTATTTAACTATTAATACGTTAGAAAGGTCCGTTTTTATATGTATTTGTCATTTTTTTAGGTTTTCGTCCGTTTTTATACGTTTTCATACGTTTTTTGTCCGTTTTTATACGTTTTTGTCTGTCTTTTTACATTTTTCTTACATTATCATATGTTTTTTTCGTTTTTATATGTTTTCATCCATTTTTATTCGTTTTTGTCCGTTTTGATACTCTTTTTGTTTGTTTTTATACGTTTTTGTTCGTCTTTATACGTTTTTCTTACGCTTTCATACGTTTTCCCTTTTTTTTATCCGTTCTTATATGTTTTCGTCTATCTTTTACGCTTTATTATGTTTTTATACGTTTTCGCCCGTTTTCTTACGTTTTCATACGCTTTTTGTCAGTCTTTATACGTTTTCATCCGTTTTTATACGCTTTTAGAATGATATATATGCAATTTCCTTTTCTTTTTTAAACTATATATTTTCGATATTTTGACCGACTAATCTACCTGACTTCACTGCGACAAAGGCTTAGAATCGAGTTCAGCCCTCTTATTCTAAGAGATTGGCTTGACTACTTTAGAGTTGTTTGCAAAAAATATTTCGAATCTGAGACATCCATATTATTTTGTTGATAATGGTCGTAAGCTCTTCGGTCTTCACCAACTTGATCAAGCTGAGTGGTTACTTTTTACCAATATTTAAATGATCAATGATGAATGTGGCCATTTCAAACCTTAAAAAAAGACATTTTATATAGGTTTATCAAGAATAAAAGTTACTGTAAAACTCATGCAAATATGTGACAATTCGTATCTAAACTTGCAACTAGATTGTAGTTGAACATTTTAAATTGAGTTAATTGCATTTTTGGTTCATGTGTATGGTCAAATTTTGCTTTGGTCTTAAACTTTGAAACAGATGATAGTTCTCATTTTGAAGTTTGGATTGCATTTTTGGTCTTTAATCGGTGTGAAATGACCAAATTACCCTTGTTTTTTCTGAATAAGACAAAAGTTATTTTAGTCATTTCACTTTATCCAATGACCAAAATTGCAATCCAAAATTCAAAATGAGAACTATCATTGCACTTTCAAAATTTTAGAGACCAAACTTGCAATTTGGTCATACCACAGAGACCAAAAATGCAATTAACTCTTTTCAAGTTAAGTCAAAGACAAAAAGTGTTGCTCTTTCGTAAATCAAGAATTCAAGTTGTTTGAAACAATGGCGCAAAATTCATGATGGTAAAAAACGGGTAAAATACGCCACCTTTCTTCTCTAAAGTTTGTTACTACCCAATCAATTAAAAGGGCCAATGACCCATTTTCTTTTTAGTTATACTGCCTGAGCCCATTAACTTTGAAATGCAAAAGAGACGAAGTCTAAGTAGCAAGTGATAGATCCTCTTAAGTTTATATTAACATCACCGGTAATGTTCTCTCGTAATAAAAAAACAAGGTCCATCAGTAAGCACCACTGTAATGTTTGTGAAGGACATTAATTACCAGTCACGTTTATATAGACTTTAAAAGATGTCAATCCATTGTTTATAGTTAGAAACTTAGAATGTGTACGTAAATTACTTTGAATATTTCCAGCAGTCTAGCTTCTTTGTTCTAAAGCTTAAAATTGTTTAGTTCAAGCGGACTTAATAAGTTGTTACATGACGCAAAAAATTCACGGGCACTCGATCGATACTCGTACTGCATAGCGCAAGTGCGCTACCAATTTGAATAATTATGTCACAAATATTACAACTTAGATCTGTGTAAAGATCATTTTATACCAAGAGACAACTTTATTAACATAAAATATGGTACTTATTTACATTTTGCACTCTTCATAACAAACTGTCAACTTAGGCCAACAACTGACAATTTTGCGATCGACTATGCAACAGAAAGAACCTATTTTATCTTTATCGCCAGTGACACAGGTTCCCTTTGAGTTCTCCACGATCGTAGCCTTGCTATCTATACGCAAATAAAGCATGCATATTAAACAAACTCATACACATATATAACGAAAGCTGTTAAACAGTTTACCTTCAACCATAGATGTAAGAACAAGGACAAGCACAAGAAGAGTGAGGATAGGAAAGGTCTTCATGTCAAAGTCTTTCGAAATCAGAACTATGATCTATAAACAGAAAGTTGATCAAAGCACCATGCATGGCTTTTGGTGAATATATACAAGGTGTTAATTAGTTTGGTGTCTTCTTCAACTGATAACGTGCTACTTAAAAAATCTTTGTTAGGTTTGCTCACTGAATATTCTGTGGTGATTGTTGAGGTGTTCGTTTTATGTCATCTTCATGATGTAATGACGTTTTGGTTTTGATAGTTATTTAGGTGTAACGTATCGTATACTTTAACTTTGGGAAGTCATATTGACATTCACTGATGCATGTAACACATTTTAACCATGTTTGCTATGTACTGTGAGGTACAAAGAAATGAAAATTGCATTACCACAACTCCACAAGACTTTTTAAGCCTTTTTTTTTTTTCACTGACGTATGTAATTCATACCCTGTATAACTTTTTATGTTACTTCTTTCAGCTTAACCAGCGTAGTAGTATTCAAGACTCAAAGAGTATGAGCTTTTGAGATGCCGTTTTAGTTACGGATCGTTGAATACATATGAAAATTGGCCACACTAAGCTATGAACGATCAGCCACAATAACCAAAAAGGCAAAATCAACTTGAAGCATGATAGTAATCAGATGAATAATGAAATACAGAAAGACTTTAAGACATGTAAACTGATGCTATTAAAAACTCAACGCACTTTTAAGCCTCCACGTTTTCATTAATAGTGATTCTACCTTGAAATAGAGTTCATTAACTACATTTCACATCTAGAGTATAATTTTGCACTTGGATCTCAAATCATTTTTACCGTTCCGGACCTCATGTAGACTAAAATAGATTTAGACGATGTAGTAGTAATTGAACTTAAGAGGGGGATTGTGTGATAGAAGAGAGCAAGCAATTTATTAGCAAGTCTGTGAACCCCCCATTGCCTTGAAGATCCACTAGAGACCTCGATCTTTCACCAACATGGATTGACTGACCAGGACTTGAGCCATGTTGCTTTGACTTTGAGGAAAGTGCCCCTATATCGTTAGCTTAGCTAGTTGAAAGACTAGCTATAGTGTATATCACAATTTATATTGTGCATTGTTTAGCTTGTTATACATTTACTTGCTAAATGTTTTCGCTTACATGTTTAGTTGTGTTTCTTTTGTAGGTGTTAGTGGATTAGCAAAGGGTAAGGACAAGGAATGAAGTAGGGTGTATGTTTGCCCATTTTTTCTTTGATGGTAAGCAATCTCTTGGCAGGGACGGAGCTAGGGCTTTTCGCGGGTGCCCGAGAACCCCATGGATTTTACGATTTAGTGTTAATTTTTGAAAAAAACACTGATTTCCTAAATGCATCTTAAATGCACCTGGTCTTTCAAAATATGTTTCTAATATTACGGTTCAAAATATTTTGTGCACCCAGTCATATTTGTTTCTGGCCCTACTGTCTCTTGGCACGATGCTTGGTTAATTTTGAAAGCCCCCAAGTGTTGTCAAAGTGTTTTGGTATATGATTGTTATATAAGTCGTGTTAAATGTTGTTCAAATGGTTGTTTAAATTATCTTATGATGTCAAAAGTTCTGGTTTTATTATAAAAGAAGTGTTTTGTATGTTACTTAATTACTTTGTATAATGGGTCAAATGGGGTGTTTGTTATCGCCGTGTAAAGAATGTTTTCGTGGGTCGTTAGACCGAATAATTAAGAAAATGAAGTGATATAATATGTTATATAGGTTTATCAAGAATAAAAGTTATTGTAAAACTCAAATATGTGAAAATTCGTATCTAAACTTGCAACTAGATTTAGTTTAACATTTTAAAATGACGATGCAAAATTCAAGGTAAGTCAAAGACAAAAAGTGTTGCTCTTTCGTAAATCGATCAAGAATTCAAGTTGTCTGAAACAATGGCGCAAAATTCATGATGGTCAAAAACGGGTAAAATACACCACCTTTCTTCTCTAAATTTTGTTACTACCAATCAATTAAAAGAGCCAGTGACTTTAGTTATACTAGCTGAGCCCATTAACTTTGTGTTGGAAAACTTAATTATCTCTTGTCGTTTTAACAAATTGCAAACACTTTGACTATAATTAACGACAACTGATAATTAACACATAAAAGTAAACAAAATGAAACTTGTGGAGTCGAGATAAAACTCGAGCACTTCTTCTCGACAACAACAACCCTTTTAGGGACACCTTCAGATAGCACTACATGTAGCAACAACCCCATCGTGACAGATAGTTTAAAACAAAACTCCGATACAGCTTCTTGTCTTCTCAATAAGACATGTACAAACCCAAAAAAGTTAAAAGTCATGCAAGGGAAGAGGTTCACTGTCCTTAAAAGGTGTTTACGTGCTCGATTCGCTGTGAGCCTCATAACGAACGATCCCGGATTGATGCAAACTCGCTGTTGTGTATCGCCGAACAAATACAACGCAATGTAAATGGTGGTAGCATATCATCGTATGGCAATGTAGAAACAAGAAAACGACGTAATGTTTTAGAAGCAACTCGTGATATTGTATATCTCATTTTACTGATATATAATACGTACACAAGTACTCTCTTTATATCAAGGGTAAAAGTCAAAATGATAAACATGCTTTCTTAAATATACCAATATGATAAACATAGTCATTTATGTATCAATATGCTAAACCAAATATCAAATATGTACAATAATGGTTACTTCTTCACATCTTCATCTCTTATATTAGCATCGTTAATCCTTTTATACTAACGGCCGTAGTAAATAACTTAAATTTTTACGTTTTCGCCCGATTAACGTTGTCGATGATGCGTTTTCGTCTGATACGTTTTTGCTGCCTTACCTTTTACGTTTTTTCGATGCTGTCCATTTTTTTACGTTTCGCGTTTTTCACGTTTCCCATTTTTACGCGTTTTTAAAACGTCGTGAAAAAACGAAAACGAAAAAACGTCGAAAACGTAAAAATCGGACGAAAACAAAAAATGGACTAAACGTAAAAAACGGACGAAAACGTAAAAATCGGAAAAACGTAAAAAAAAATGTACGGAAAACGTGAAAAATCGGACGAAAACGTGAAAAAAATGGACTAAAAACGAAAAGCGATTAAACTAAAAAATCGGACGAAAACGTAAAAATAGAGACGAAAACGTAAAAAAATCGGACGAAAATGTAAAAAATCAGACGAAAACGTAAAAAATCGAACGATAACATAAAAAAACGGACGAAAACGTAAAAAAACGGACGAAAACGTAAAAAAACGAACAAAAACGTAAAAAACGAACGAAAACGTAAAAAATCGGATAAAACGAAAAAACGGACAAAAACGTAAGAATCGGACGAAAACGTAAAGAATCGGATGAAAACGTAAAAACGGTTGGAAAACGTAAAAAACGACGAAAACGAAAAACGGACGAAAACTTAAAATACGACGTAAAACGTAAAAGAATCGGACTAAAACGAAAAACGGAAGAAAACTTAAAATACGGACGAAAACGTAAAGAATCGGACGAAAACGTAAAATCAGTAAAACGTAAAACGGACGATAACGTAAAGATCGGACGAAAACGAAAAACGGACGAAAAGTAAAAATCGACCGAAAACGTAAAATACGAAAAACGTAAAAGTCGGACGAAAACGTAAGAAAACCAAGTTTTAAGTTATTCAGTAACGGCCGTTAGTATAAAAGGACTAACGATGCAAATATAAGAGATGAAGATGTAAAGAAGTACCCATTATTGCACATATTTGATCTTTGGTTTAGCATATTGATACATAAATGATTATGTTTATCATAATGTTACATTTGAGAAAGCATATTTATCATTTTTGACTTTTATCCTTATATCAATAAATCAAGGCCAAGATGTGACATAATTTCATGGCTAAAATTATGGATTATGGAGATGACGGTTTCAACCATAATTGATTACCAAGTCAAGTTCCACATCCCTTTTAGTCAGCCCATGTAAATGCTTCTACTCTCTTGCCCACTATTTTAAACAAAGTACAAATAGTTGCTGCTTCAACAACTTGTACATATTGCTTCATAGGCTTAAAAGTTCAAAGCTCCTCAACGCTTTAAACCTCCACCAATAGCCTTTGTTTCTAACTTAGTATTAAAAACAGTGTTGCAAAACAAGGCCTACAAGGCCGATTAATCACCGATTACGTGCTACTGGGCCACAAACCTTGCCGATTCGTGTAACTAGGTCAACAAGTCGGTCAACATCAGTCAATGGCGGTCAACGACTGTTAACGGTGGTCAAACTTGCCGGAAACTTTCAAATCTTGTCGGAAATACCCAAAACTTGTCTTGAACAAGTTTTAATCAATTATATTTGATGTTTTTATCCGTTACAAGATGATTTTCAATGAAAGTCTTGTTTAGAATACCCAAATCTCGCCGAAAATACCCAAAACTTGCCGAAAATGCCAATCCGATTAATCACCGATTAATCCCGCCTTGGCCGATTAGAAGCTACAGGGTGGTCGACCGCCCGACTACCGATTCACGATTTTTGCAACCTTGATTAAAAATACTATATGTCCAACTATACAAACTTAGTTTTATTTCAATACTGGACACACATATAAAACTTGCCAAACTCACATTGATTTCCAACACTTTGAAGGTGTAGTTAAGCCTAACTATCGATTAAGTGCGATGCACAGCAAGTGATTGAGATCTTCTGAAGTTTATATGAATATGACCGGTAATGGTTTCTCGCAATAAAGAAAAAACTATGTCCCTCAGTAAGCCCCATAGTTATGTTTGTGAAAGAAAATTACAAGTCATCTTCATACAGACTTTAAAATATCTCAATCCATTGTTTATAGTTAGAAAATTAGAATGTGTACGTAAATTACTTTGAATATTTCCAGCAGTCTAGCTTCTTTGTTCTAAAGCTTAAAATTGTTTAGTTCAAGCGGACTTAATAAGTTGTTACATGACGCAAAAAATTCACGGGCACTCGATCGATATCAGACTGCATAGCAAGTCGCTACCAATTTGAATAATTATGTCATAAATATTACAACTTAGATCTGTGTAAAGATCATTTTATACCAAGAGACAACTTTATAAACATAAAATATGGTACTTAGTACATGTTGCACTTTTTAGTACAATCTATCAACATATTCCAACAACCGACAATTTCGCGATCGACTTTGCAACAGTAAGCACCTCTTTTTTCTTTATCGCCAGGGACACAGGTTCCCTTTGAGTTCTCCACGATCGTAGCCTTGCTATCTATACGCAAATAAAGCATGCATATTAAAGAAACTCATACACATATATAACGAAAGCTGTTAAACAGTTTACCTTCGACCATAGATGTAAGAACAAGGACAAGCACAAGAAGAGTGAGCATTGGAAAGATCTTCATGTCAAAGTCTTTCGAAATCAAAACTATGATCTATAAACAGAAAGTTGAAAGCACCATGCATGGCTTTTGGTGAATATATACGAGGTGTTAATTAGTTCGGTGTCTTCTTCAACTGATAACGTGCTACTTAAGAAATCTTTGTTAGGTCTGCTCACTAAATATTCCGTGGTGATTGTTGAGGTGTTCGTTCAATGTCATCTTCACGATGTAATGACGTTTTGGTTTTGATAGTTATTTAGGTGTACGTATCGTATACTTTAACTTTGGGAAGTCATATTGACATTCACTGATGCATGTAACACATTTTAACCATGTTTGCTATGTACTGTGAGGTACAAAGAAATGAAAATTGCATTACCATGTTTGATATGGTATTGATAAATATTTTGATTGTACATCTAGATTAATTAATTGTATTTGCTTAAAAATCTATATATTATATTAGAGGGCTAGGTGTCATGAAGAGGATTCACTTCTTCATCACCTTTACGCCAATGCCACATCCACGCCAACGCCATATCATTATAACAAACCTCCACAACTAACCACAATTAACCTCCCTCACACAACAAACCTCAACCTCTTCATTTGGGCCTCACCACTACAACTTTATTTTTTTTTCAAAATTTCCAAATAAACTAAATTTATTTCATTAATAATCAAAATACATTAACAACACAATAATAAGAAAAAATAAATACGATACGTAAAAAAAACAACGACACGGGGAAAAAAATACAACACATATTAATGGATCGGATCTTCGGCATCCCACTTTGGGTAATTTTTCAAAATCTCCCAAGCGTGAACATACTTGAACTCATTCCCACTAAAGCGGGGCTCAAAGTTCAGTTTCGCATTCTCGAGATGATCGTGGTCATTTTCACCACTTCGACGCTGCAAATGTTTGTAAATAGCGTTGAATTTTTGGCAATCAACTTTAATCCTCGACCATTTACCCGTGATTGAATTTTTGACGATGGTCATCTAGTCTGATCATTGAACATATCCATAACGTCGTTCCAAAATAAATCTTCGGAACGGTTATTTCCTATATCTCGATCTTGTGAAATTTCTATCCAAATTTGTGCAAGCAACATTTCTTCAACCTTGTTCCACTTTGGATTTTGAAACTTTTTTTTTTTTTTTTTTTGAGCTAGAGATATAGAAAGTTGGAATTGATGAAGATGAGAAAAAATGGTGGTTATAGTTTGTTATCTTTAGGAATGGTATAAGGTTTTTTTTATAAAAAAAAAAATAAGTAAACACAAGTAAAATGAAAATCAGATTCAAATTCATATTCAAATTCAAATTCAAAATCAAATTCAAAATTCAAAATCAAATTCAAAATTCAAAATAAACGGTATAGTTTTGAGCGGGATTATTTAAATTCATATTCGAATTCAAATTTAAAATCAGATTCAAACTGGAGCGGGATTATTTAAATTCAAAATCAAATTCAAAATTCAAACGGTATAGTTTTGAGCGGGATCATATGTGCCTATATATACAACTCTACCAGACACAACTCACACACACAAGTTACATACACAACTCAAACACACAAAATGTCTCGCAAATATTTCTCTCAACAATTTCCAAGTCCACAACAACTGTCGAAACTACCTTTCCAAGTCCTTCACAACTGCCGGAAACTACTTTTCCAACTCCAACACAACCTGCGGAAACTACCTTTCCAACTCCACCAGAAGAAGTTGAAGTTTATTCAACACCACCAGAAGATGTCTTTCCGAAAAATGTATTTGTAAACACTCCACCTCTTAACAATCCAATTGTTAACAATCCACCTGCTAACAATCCCGCAGTGGACCTCAAAACAATCCATTTGGGTTAAGTGAGGCTTCCCTTCGTGAACTTGCGCAGGAGGAAAATTATAGAGATTATGGAACAGGAGGCACGCAGTTTCGTCGTGAACGAAGCCGGGAAGTGAATATCTTAGGGAGAACTACTTTGACATCATGGAAAGAAAGTACTTTGTCGAAGTTTTATTCCTCTTCGAGTGACGAGGGTTGAAACTCGAGATGATTCATATTCTTAAGTTTTAGTAGTTTTATTTTCATTAATCTCGTTGTAGTTTTAATGTTTAAGCGTATTATGTATTTGCCGTTTTCACTTTAATCTTCAATTAATGTAGTGTTTTAACTTAAATGTTCAATGTAATTTGTGTTTTTAATTTTATATTTGCATTCTTTTTTCCTCCAAAACACTCCATCTTCTATTATACAAAACACTTCACCTTCAAAAACAATTTATATATTTTTTTCCTCCAAATATATTCATCTTCCAAAACACAAAAGAAGGGAGAAAAAGTATTAATTAAAATCTTCGCCATGCATCGAAGAGGTTTCTAGCAGGAATGGCGAGGTGTCCGTGTCGCGAAGGTCCACGTCGGACGACGAGCCCACACCTAGCGCTTTTAGTAGTTTATTTACATTGTACCATGTGGTAATACAATTGTACTTTTAAGTGAGAGAATGTTTTAAAATTAGTATTTATATATGTTGAATTGATGTATTTATCTATAAAATAGTTGTACATATCTTTTTAACTTGTAATGCTTAAAAACTATTTATGAAAATTTTAAGAAAAAATGACAAAAATGCTCTATAGGTAATATAGATTAACTGTTATAAACTTATAATTGAGAATCAATAACATATTTAGCGGTTATTCAAAGTTGACTATGTGGAAAACTAGAATGGGGGTTGAATAGTTTTGCCAATTAAAACTTCCTTTTAAACTATTTATATCGATTTATGTAAATCTATTTGGATTTATGACAACTCTCTCGAAGGGTTCGTGAACTTAGCGTTGGATCCAAGCTATTATTATTTTATCATTCTTACACCTTTATTATTCATGTACTTCTACGATTAAGTACCTTCATCATATATATATATATAAATATATATATATATATATATATATATATATATATATATATATATATGCTTTACACCACAAAGTGGATACATACACATATAACGATTTTATTCACAATCGTAAAACATTTTACTTTTCCACTTACTTTCACAAAGTCAAAAAATTTTATACTTTATTTACCATTACAACCCGGCAAAATCGTATCATTGCACAATTTGATAGATGAATTAATAAATGTACTATACACAAGTTTACCCAATTCTATCAAATCATATAATAATGACAAATCTTATTCACTATTAACTTTACATGCAAAACATATACATTTCTTTGTAACTAAAACAACTTTTTTTTCCTTTATCTTAATGATCATCGCATACATCTTAACATCCTTGACATATCAACATGATTCGCGTTTTCAATTCTTACAAGCGCATCATACTTTAAGTAGCTTAATTCATGTGTTTCTACCATACCATACTTTGATCATGAATTCCAAACAATAATCAAACATCTATATCTCATCATATATTTTAAATCATGTCTTTTAGCAACCATACTTTAATCATTTTGCCTAACGCAACATACATGTTGTCCCGTGGATTTCGGAGGCTTTATGCCGTGATTGTAAAAGAGGTCATCTAAAAACGAAAATTTTATTTGTTTTACAAAAACCAACTTGAAGTGTACAATGCTTCTTTAAAATTGCATCAATTAAAAAAACTTCTAATCCAACTCAGTAATATGTGATGAACAATAAAGCAAATGAAAAAAATCAAATATCCCACATTGCTTGATGATAAGCAGTTTTATACTTCCTTATAATTATATAAGTGAGAATGAATATCCAGCTACTTTTAATGGGCCTTATAGACACAAAATATGCCTTTAGATACATATATATATATATATATATATATATATATATATATATATATATATATATATATATATATATATATATATATATATATATATGGGTCATTTCTAGAATTTGAGCCTCAAATTCATGGCCATGCTGCGTTGAAGCAACCCATGCGCTTACCCGCCTGGCAACATACCATATCAATCATTACTCAAATCATGCATTTCCATTTCACTTAGACATTTTAACAAGTCACCATAGACATAGCTTCATACTAACGCATGATCTTATATCTAACACTATTCAAAAAGCATTAAAACATCCTTAGTCGTAATCAATCCACATTGTCTATGATTTTAATAACACATTTTGCAACATTTCAATTATGTCTAAGCAATATATTTGCTCTATCATTATCATAAACGCTCTCTAAGGTTGTAAAACCAAATGAGGTACTTTTATATTATATCATAATAATTGTATGACTATGTTTGATTATTATAAGTACTTAGAAGCTCTTTTGTGACCTTGGTTAGTCTTGATTATGAGTTAAGTAAGTTAAGTGTAAGTGTTGAAAGTTAAAAGTGATTAATACCTTAAAAATAGAGCTTGAGGGACTACTTTTACCACAAACCCAAACTAATTCCAGAAAATTGGAGTGGATCTTTGCTAGTGATTTTATATCTTAACAATTAGGGTTCATGAGTTATGATTTGATGATGTTGGGTAATTGTATTTTGATATGAAATTAGTGTGGTAATGAGTTGAGGGATGAAGTCCCTATGATTAATTGTGATAAATTATAATACTTGCCCTAATTGAGAAATTAGGGAGTTTTGTTAATAGGTAACAATTGATGATGGTTTATAGGTTTAGAAACACCTTGGTATAGATGAACTTATGAATGAACCCTAGTTGTATAATGTTAATGTTTGTATGCTACATATCAAATGATGATAATATAGGAAGGAAGAGTTAAAGATTGGTGTTTTGTTATAAGTAGTTGCGGTTTGAGGAAAGTATTTGGTTATATCATAGTTGTAGCTTTATCATATTTTCATATATGGTAATGGTTTGTATTTGTTAGCTTTATCATATTTGCTACATAGTAATGATGAATGATAGGATATAGTGCTAGCGGATTTTGGATCCATTACTAGGTATAACTTAGTCGATGGGCTAACTATGGGATAAGGTTCAACCATTTGAGTTGATCGTGTTTAGGCCGTTTATGTTGGCGTGAGATAAATGCCCCTATATCATTAGCTTAGCTAGTTGAAAGACTAGCTATGGTGTATAGCACAATTTATATTGTGCACTGTTTAGCTTGTTATTCCACGAAAGGTGTAGCATGTTATACCATTACTTACTAAGCATTTTTGCTTAAATGTTTAGTTGTTTTTCTTTTGTAGTTGCTAGTGGATTAGCAAAGGGTAAGGACAAGGAATGAATTGAAGTAGGATGTATGCTTGCCCATTTTTTCTTTAATGGCAAGCAATATCTTAGCACCATGCTCGGTTAAGTTTGAAAGCCCCCAAGTGTTGTCAAATTGTTTTGGTATATGATTGTTAGAATGTGTATGTAAATTACTATAAAGGTATTTCCAACAGTCTAGATTCTTTGCTCTAAAGCTTAAAATACTTTAGTTAGGGCGACTTAATAACTTGTTACATGACGCGAGAAATTCACGGGCACTCGATCGATACTCGTACTGCATAGCGCAAGTGCGCTACCAATTTGAATAATTATGTCATAAATATTACAACTTAGATCTGTGTAAAGATCATTTTATACCAAGAGACAACTTGATTAACATAAAATATGGTACTTATTTACATTTTGCACTCTTCATAACAAACTGTCAACTTAGGCCAACAACTGACAATTTTGCGATCGACTATGCAACAGAAAGAACCCATTTTATCTTTATCGCCAGTGACACAGGTTCCCTTTGAGTTCTCCACGATCGTAGCCTTGCTATCTATACGCAAATAAAGCATGCATATTAAACAAACTCATACACATATATAACGAAAGCTGTTAAACAGTTTACCTTCGACCATAGATGTAAGAACAAGGACAAGCACAAGAAGAGTGAGCATTGGAAAGATCTTCATGTCAAAGTCTTTCGAAATCAAAACTATGATCTATAAACAGAAAGTTGAAAGCACCATGCATGGCTTTTGGTGAATATATACGAGGTGTTAATTAGTTCGGTGTCTTCTTCAACTGATAACGTGCTACTTAAGAAATCTTTGTTAGGTCTGCTCACTGAATATTCCGTGGTGATTGTTGAGGTGTTCGTTCAATGTCATCTTCACGATGTAATGACGTTTTGGTTTTGATAGTTGTGTACGTAATTTCGAGCGGCTATCGCATACTTTAACTTCGAGAAGTCATCGTGACATTCACTGATGCATGTAACACATTTTAACCATGTTTGATATGTAATGTGAGGTACAAAAAAGAAATGAAATTTGCATTACCACAAAATATTTTAAGCATTTTTTTCACGTACGTTGGTACGTATTCATACCCAATAAGTACTTCTTGATTCATAAACGTTCCTCTGTTTACTTTACTGGGCCGATTAATTAAACCTCTTAATATTTATTTGCAACATTTTAATCCTACATTTTGGATGTTCGTTTATTTAAAGCCTTTAACTTCCAATAATCAATTAAGAGCATTGGGTGTCATAACCCGAGTTAAAGTTTCACTCAATGTCACGTCAGCGCCACATCAGCTTTAACTTTTTTATCTTAACTAAAAAAAACACCTTTTATCATAACTCAACCTTAACTAAAAAAAAAACACTACATTTTAAGGGCGAATATGTAAAATTTTAGGGGCGAATATGTAATTTTTTTTTTTTTTTTTTTTTAATATTTCGTTAAGGTGGTAACGCACCCCTTAACTCACTTGGGCGGTATGGTAACGCATCCGTTAACTCAAAAAAGTTAAGCCTTAACTCACTTCCCAAGTTGGGGCAGATGCTCTAATTAACTACCAGCAGTATCGCAAGCGCTTGAAAAACGGGTACCATGTAATTGATAGGCGAACAATGTTTTTTTTATTATTTTGTTTACGGTGATAATAAGTTTGTTGGCGAGAATCTTATTGCAGTCACGATAAACTATTGAAATTCTGAGATCATTGATGATATCTTATTTAAGGCTATTTTCAATTTTTTTTTTCTTATTTTGAAAGTTCGGATATATATATATATATATATATGATTCATAAGTTTGTACAATTAGCAAAAGAAGTTTTATTATTTAAAAGTTTTCAAGAAATGACTTCAAAATTTTAAGAAGAGAGTGTTTATTAGTTTGTTTGGTTTGTATATTTTGTTCTATTAATGATACTGTTTGCTAAAGAAGTGTTTTAAAGATTACATTAAGTACTTGTGTTGACCACTCAATATATGTATGGGGGCTCCTGCCCATCGGTAATGCTTTTATTTTCGGAAGATTGAGAAATCTTCGTTTGGGCAAATTGATTCATGTTTTTGATTTGATTTACAAGTAAACATCATTTTATGGTGAATCGAATCTATAAATCACAAATTTGATTCACAAATCATTGTTAAAATCGAGTTATGATGATGGTTCATTAAATTTGTAAAGATGATTCAGTATTCTATATATATTGCAAAATTGAGAGATTTTTAACATTGATTCAATTTTTTTTTTACACATTTTGAAGTTTAATCACATTAAAATGAGTTTTACGCTTGAAAAACATGATTAAAAGTTAAAAATCTGTCGTTTTTGAAAACCTTCTCAATCTTCTCAAAATAAAAACCTTCTCAACCGATCCGGATTCTGTACATGGGTATTGATAAATATTTTGATTGTACATCTAGATTAATTAATTGTATTTGCTTAAAAATCTATATATTATATTAGAGGGCTAGGTGTCATGAAGAGGATTCACTTCTTCATCACATTTACGTCACTGCCACATCCACGTCACTGCCACATTACTATAACAAACCTCCACAACTAACCACAACTAACCTCCCCTCGCTCACAACAAACCTCAACCTCTTCATTTGGGCCCCACCACTACAACTTTATTTTTTTTTCAAAATTTCCAAATAAACTAAATTTATTTCATTAATAATTAAAATACATTAACAACACAATAATAAGAAAAAATAAATACGATACGTAAAAAAAACAACGACACGGGGAAAAAAATACAACACATATTAATGGATCGGATCTTCGGCATCCCACTTTGGGTAATTTTTCAAAATCTCCCAAGCGTGAACATACTTGAACTCATTCCCACTAAAGCGTTGCTCAAAGTTCAGCCAGATTCTTCGAGATGATCGTGGTCATTTTCACCACTTCGACGTACGCAAATATTTGTAAATAGCGTTGAATTTTTGGCAATCAACTTTAATCCTCGACCATTTACCCGTGATTGAATTTTTGGTACGATGGTCACCGAAGTCGATCATTGAACATATCCATAACGTCGTTCCAAAATAAATCTTCGGAACGGTTATTTCCTATATCTCGATCTTGTGAAATTTCTATCCAAATTTGCGCAAGCAACATTTCTTCAACCTTGTTCCACTTTGGATTTTGAAACTTTTTTTTTTTTTTTTTTTGAGCTAGAGATATAGAAAGTTGGAATTGATGAAGATGAGAAAAAATGGTGGTTATAGTTTGTTATCTTTAGGAATGGTATAAGGTTTTTTTTTTTTTTTTTAAAAATAAGTAAACACAAGTAAAATGAAAATCTGATTCAAATTCATATTCAAATTCAAATTCAAAATCAAATTCAAAATTCAAAATCAAATTCAAAATTCAAAATTCAAATTCAAAATAAACGGTATAGTTTTGAGCGGGATTATTTAAATTCATATTCGAATTCAAATTTAAAATCAGATTCAAACTGGAGCGGGATTATTTAAATTCAAAATCAAATTCAAAATTCAAACCGTAGTTTTGGACGGGATCATATGTGCCTATATATACAACTCTACCAGACACAACTCACACACACAAGTTACATACACAACTCAAACACACAAAATGTCTCGCAAATATTTCTCTCAACAATTTCCAAGTCCACAACAACTCGAAACTACCTTCCAAGTCCTTCACAAGTAGGAAACTACTTTTCCAACTCCAACACAACTGTAGGAAACTACCTTTCCAACTCCACCGTAAGAAGTTGAAGTTTATTCAACACCACCAAGATGTCTTTCCTAAAAATGTATTTGTAAACACCCCACCTCTTAACAATCCAATTGTTAACAATCCACTCAAGCACAAATCATGAGTGGACCTCAAAACAATCCATTTGTTAAGTGAGGCTTCCCGTGAACTTGGCAGACAAGGAAAATTATAGAGAGATTGTGGAACAGAATGCGAGGAAAGCCGCTTGTCGTGAACAAGAAGCTGAAGGCTGAATATCTTAGGGAGAACTACTTTGACATCATGGAAAGAAAGTACTTTTTTGGCGAGTTTTATTCCTCTTCGAGTGACGAGGGTTGAAACTCATATGATTCGTATTCTTAAGTTTTAGTAGTTTTATTTTCATTAATCTCGTTGTAGTTTTAATGTTTAAGCGTAATATGTATTTGCCGTTTTCACTTTAATCTTCAATTAATGTAGTGTTTTAACTTAAATGTTCAATGTAATTTGTGTTTTTAATTTTATATTTGCATTCTTTTTTCCTCCAAAACACTTCATCTTCTATTATACAAAACACTTCACCTTCAAAAACAATTTATATATTTTTTTCCTCCAAATATATTCATCTTCCAAAACACAAAAGAAGGGAGAAAAAAAGTACAACGCAAATCTTCGTCATGCATCGAAGAGGTTTCGCGAGGAATGGCGAGGTGTCCTTTGTCGCGGCGAAGGTCCACGTCGGACGACGAGCCCACACCTAGCGCTTTTAGTAGTTTATTTACATTGTACCATGTGGTAATACAATTGTACTTTTAAGTGAGAGAATGTTTTAAAATTAGTATTTATATATGTTGAATTGATGTATTTATGTATAAAATAGTTGTACATATCTTTTTAACTTGTAATGCTTAAAAACTATTTATGAAAATTTTAAGAAAAAATGACAAAAATGCTCTATTGGTAATATAGATTAACTGTTATAAACTTATAATTGAGAACCAATAACATATTTAGCGGTTATTCAAAGTTGACTCTGTGGTAACTAGAAGAGGAGTTGAATAGTTTTGCCAATTAAAACTTCCTTTTAAACTATTTATATCGATTTTATTCACAATCGTAAAACATTTTACTTTTCCATTTACTTTCACAAAGTCAAAAAATTTTATACTTTATTTACCATTACAACCCGGCAAAATCGTATCATTGCACAATTTGATAGATGAATTAATAAATGTACTATACACAAGTTTACCCAATTCTACCAAATCATATAATAATGACAAATCTTATTCACTATTAACTTTACATGCAAAACATATACATTTCTTTGTAACTAAAACAACTTTTTTTTCCTTTATCTTAATGATCATCGCATACATCTTAACATCCTTGACATATCAACATGATTCGCGTTTTCAATTCTTACAAGCGCATCATACTTTAAGTAGCTTAATTCATGTGTTTCTACCATACCATACTTTGATCATGAATTCCAAACAATAATCAAACATCTATATCTCATCATATATTTTAAATCATGTCTTTTAGCAACCATACTTTAATCATTTTCCCCAACGCAACATACATGTCGTCCCGTGGATTTCGGAGGCTTTATGTCGTGATTGTAAAAGAGGTCATCTAAAAACGAAAATTTTATTTGTTTTACAAAAACCAACTTGAAGTGTACAATGCTTCTTTAAAATTGCATCAATTAAAAAATTTCTAATCCAACTCTAGATATGTGATGAACAATAAAGCAAATGAAAAAAATCAAATATCCCACATTGCTTGATGATAAGCAGTTTTATACTTCCTTATAATTATATAAGTGAGAATGAATATCCAGCTACTTTTAATGGGCCTTATAGACACAAAATATGCCTTTAGATACACACACACACATATATATATATATATATATATATATATATATATATATATATATATATATATATATATATATATATTGGGTCATTTCTAGAATTTGAGGCCTCAAAATTCATGGCCAATGTATTGGTACCCGCACAGGCTCTTATCCGGGCCTGGCAACATACCATATCAATCATTACTCAAATCATGCATTTCCATTGCACTTAGACATTTTAACAAGTCACCATAGATATAGCTTCATACTAACACATGATTTTATATCTAACACTATTCAAAAAGCATTAAAACATCCTTAGTCGTAATCAATCCACATAGTCTATGATTTTAATAACACATTTTGCAACATTTCAATTATGTCTAAGCAATATATTTGCTCTATCTTTATCATAAACGCTCTCTAAGGTTGTAAAACCAAATGAGGTACTTTTATATTACATCGTAATAATTGTATGACTATGTTTGATTATTATAAGTACTTAGAAGCTCTTTTGTGACCTTGGTTAGTCTTGATTATGAGTTAAGTAAGTTAAGTGTAAGTGTTGAAAGTTAAAAGTGATTAATACCTTAAAAATAGAGCTTGAGGGACTACTTTTGCCACAAACCCAAACTAATTCCAGAAAATTGGAGTGGATCTTTGCTAGTGATTTTATATCTTAACAATTAGGGTTCATGACTTATGATTTGATGATGTTGGGTAATTGTATTTTGATATGAAATTAGTGTGGTAATGAGTTGAGGGATGAAGTCCCTATGATTAATTGTGATAAATTATAATACTTGCCCTAATTGAGAAATTAGGGAGTTTTGTTAATAGGTAACAATTGATGATGGTTTATAGGTTTAGAAACACCTTGGTATAGATGAACTTATGAATGAACCCTAGTTGTATAATGTTAATGTTTGTATGCTACATATCAAATGATGATAATATAGGAAGGAAGAGTTAAAGATTGGTGTTTTGTTATAAGTAGTTGCGGTTTGAGGAAAGTATTTGGTTATATCATAGTTGTAGCTTTATCATATTTTCATATATGGTAATGGTTTGTATTTGTTAGCTTTATCATATTTGCTACATGGTAATGATGAATGATAGGATATAGGGTGCGTTAGCGGATTTTGGATCCATTACTAGGTATAACTTAGTCGATGGGCTAACTATGGGATAAGGTTCAACCATTTGAGTTGATCGTGTTTAGGCCGTTTATGTTGGCGTGAGATAAATGCCCCTATATCATTAGCTTAGCTAGTTGAAAGACTAGCTATGGTGTATAGCACAATTTATATTGTGCACTGTTTAGCTTGTTATTCCACGAAAGGTGTAGCTTGTTATAGCATTACTTACTAAGCATTTTTGCTTAAATGTTTAGTTGTTTTTCTTTTGTAGTTGCTAGTGGATTAGCAAAGGGTAAGGACAAGGAATGAATTGAAGTAGGATGTATGCTTGCCCATTTTTTCTTTAATGGCAAGCAATCTCTTAGCACCATGCTCGGTTAAGTTTGAAAGCCCCCAAGTGTTGTCAAATTGTTTTGGTATATGATTGTTAGAATGTGTATGTAAATTACTATAAAGGTATTTCCAACAGTCTAGATTCTTTGCTCTAAAGCTTAAAATAGTTTAGTTAGGGCGACTTAATAACTTGTTACATGACGCAGAAATTCACGGCACTCGATCGATATCAGATGCATAGCGCAAGTCGCTACCAATTTGAATAATTATGTCATAAATATTACAACTTAGATCTGTGTAAAGATCATTTTATACCAAGAGACAACTTGATTAACATAAAATATGGTACTTATTTACATTTTGCACTCTTCATAACAAACTGTCAACTTAGGCCAACAACTGACAATTTTGCGATCGACTATGCAACAGAAAGAACCTATTTTATCTTTATCGCCAGTGACACAGGTTCCCTTTGAGTTCTCCACGATCGTAGCCTTGCTATCTATACGCAAATAAAGCATGCATATTAAAGAAACTCATACACATATATAACGAAAGCTGTTAAACAGTTTACCTTCGACCATAGATGTAAGAACAAGGACAAGCACAAGAAGAGTGAGCATTGGAAAGATCTTCATGTCAAAGTCTTTCGAAATCAAAACTATGATCTATAAACAGAAAGTTGAAAGCACCATGCATGGCTTTTGGTGAATATATACGAGGTGTTAATTAGTTCGGTGTCTTCTTCAACTGATAACGTGCTACTTAAGAAATCTTTGTTAGGTCTGCTCACTAAATATTCCGTGGTGATTGTTGAGGTGTTTGTTCAATGTCATCTTCACGATGTAATGACGTTTTGGTTTTGATAGTTATTTAGGTGTACGTATCGTATACTTTAACTTTGAGAAGTCATCTTGATATTCATTCATGCATGTAACACATTTTAAACATGTTTGCTGTACGTGTACTTGACATTTTTGTTATTTACTTCAAATGGCTTATTAGAGCGTGGGGTGTGGTGGCACACTCAAAGCTCTTTATTTGGACCACACTTGTGCCACATCACTCCAAAACACTCACTTATGCTGCCTCCAGTAAGGGGATTCAACCCCTTTACTTTTCACTACCACGTCAGCTCTCTCTCCTGCGACCTTCAGGCGATTAGGTGCCTCAGTAAGAGTGACCAAATTCTTTTTTTTTTTTTTTCTTTTTTTTTTCTTTTTTTTTAAACATTTTTAACACAAAATAAAATTTCATTAATAATTAAAACGTTATATAATAATTCAAATAAAATTAAAACGTTACATAATAATTCATTTTATCATCCGATGACAAGTAATTAATACTCGTAAATTAAAACTCATAGTGTAAATATAGGATAGGATTTTTTTATTTTTTATTTTTATTTATTTATTTATTTTTTGGTTTGGATATAGAGAATGTGTGAAATGAGATTTGTGAGTTTAAGTGTGTTAATATGTTGTGTATTTATAGGGTAGGATTTTATTTTTTTTTGGTTTGGATATGCAACGGCTAGAAATGTTAAATGTTTGTATGTTTGTGCTTTGTGGATTCGATCGAGCAGACGACCCACTCCGTTTCTTTTTGTGGCAATCGAGTACCTCCACAACAAGGGGATCGATTAGAAATCGATCGCCCTACACTCACGATCGATGCCTCGATCGACCTATTGCATGAAGCCTTAAAAATACCCATAATCACAACTAACTCAAACCTTTTTATTTGGGCCCACCCACCCTCATGTTATTTCTTTTTCATATTTTTCAAACACAATAAAATTCATTTCATTTAAATAAAATTCATTTAAAAAACCCTAATATGAGATATGATGTATAAACTCCAAAACACACACCCACCCACCTCATCTTGCTCTTCATTCAAACATTTACACACACACACTAAAACTTTTACACAGTTAAAATCACAAACAAGAGAAAAAGCTGAGATGTATTCCCTTATAAAATATTGAGTGTGTTGTTTATATTCAAAAAGTTTTTGTCTTCTTCCTCGTTGTTGAAACGGCGAAAACGAAACCGGCGAGGCTCCGTGGTGTGGTGGCGAGGGACGAAAGGGAGTGGCGAGGTGATTTCGCTATTCGCATACCTCATGCTCTTACTTTGATCATCACGGCTTCTTATTCTTTTTCTAAAGGAGTAACATCCAAATTGACTTTCAATTGTTATAACTGAGAACCAAGAACATATTTAATGGTTATTCAAAGTTGACGAGACCTTAAATATCCTAATTTTCAGGGCATCTTATTAGCAATTTTATTCTCTATTTGGTTTGTTTTTAATAGCGTATACACACCAAAGTCATGCCCACCATCAACACTTAGTAAGGCTCATTATCAACATTTGATAGGACCGTCCACATTACGAGGCCACACATGGCCTGGGAAAGCCCCTCGGCCGTGTAGCATATACGCATGACTGCATGAGACAACTGTGACTAATGGTTAAGATATAGTATATGACATAAGACAATGGGATACACACGACCAATAAAATAGGAGACGGGCACGACCTGGTACGAGCCAAGGAGATGATAACACCTGTCCTTCTTGTCTCTTTCGTTAGATGATCAACACGTATCTTGTTTACAACCATTGATAATCCACACTGGGTTTATCATTAAACTCTAGATACCTCTCTATAAATAGAAAGTATCACAAACAAAAAATAGATCTTTCTCTTTACACCTTTTACACATTGTTTCACACATTAAACACACTTGGTTCGTCTGAGTGTTGCCTAAGCTTCTTGATTATTTATCATTCCTTTGGTTCTTTACCATCCAATACTGGAAACAGAACAACGTAACCATCTCAACCCAATCACTTACCTTAGTGTTTATAAAATACCTTGGTATTTATAGTGGGTTTGTTGCTTTACCCTGGATAATAAGATGCGAAACTCTCTATTATCTAACGGGTCTTAACTTATAACTTGTCGACAAAGGTTTTCATTTTACGACTAGGAGGCCAGGGTGTGCCTCTCACTTCGATCGAGACCTTATTTCTTTTCTCTTTAGTTATATTTATCTTTGTTATCTCCCTTTCGTACTTACCTTATGTCCCTTCCGTACTTACCTTATGTCCCTTCGAGACTTATACCCTATGTGCCTTCCGGACATTATGCATTCCGCCACTTCGGACTTATACCTTAAATCTCGTCCGATCATATGCTCTATGTCCCTTTCGGACATACAACTTATGTCCGTTCCCGACATATGCTTTGGGATCCTTCCGGACTTATACCTTAAGTTCATTTTGGACATATGTTTTAGATCCATTACGGGCTTAAATCTTAGGTCCATTCCGGACATATGCTTGAGGTCCTTACCGGACTTGTACCTTAGGTCCATTCCGGACATATGCTTTTAGGTCCATTCTGGACTATATGTCATCAAATATCATCTAGTTTGGGTATGTACAAGGTCCTGTTATGGCTGAACGAATTCATAATCCGTAACATGCCAATAACACACTTGGAAATCTTTGGATGCAAAGGCGATGGTTTTAGATTTGGCAAACATGAAGGATCTTGGAGAAATCTCGTACTTTCCTTTCTAGTACCTAGACAAGGAAGATCTTTAGAGCCTTAGAGGCATGTGACTGCTAGTAGAGTAGTTACTCCATGTCGGTCAAACACAAGGCCACAAGGTCACCAGCTTAATCAGTAGTAGTATTCAAGACTCAAGAGTATGAGTTTTGAGATGCCGCTTTTAGCCCGGACCGTTGAATACATATGAAAACTGGCCACACTCAACTATGAACGATCAATGACACACACAAATAGATTGCACAGAAAAGAATCGGCCACAATAACCAAAAACACAAACTCAACTTGAAGCATGATAGTGATCAGACGAATAATGAAATAAGAACCAAGACATGTAAACTGATGATATTAAAAGTCACCACACTTTTTAAGTGTTCAAGTTTCATTAACTAAATTTCACATCTAGAGTATATTTCTGCACTTAGATCATGGTAATAGAAAATCATTTTTACCGTTCCGGACTCCATTTAGACTTAGATTAAGACAATGTAGTAGTAATCGAACTTAAGAGGGGGATTGTGTTATAGAAGAGAGCAAGCAATTTTGTTTTGTTTTGCCTCCCTGCGTGTTTTGTTTTGTGGCATCTCTTTTGCTTTGCCGTAGTCTTAGGCCCCGTGCGTGGTTTGCGTTGCTCTGTTGTTGCCCCTTAGGTTTTGCCCGCTTTGTCTTGCCCTTGCGTTGGTTTTTACGTGTTTTACATTAGCTTTATGCCTCGTGTGCTTCTTTTGCTTTCTATGTTTGCCCCTTTTGTTGGTTGCTTTGGTGTGCCTAGGCTTTTGGTTTTATCTCTTTGCGCTTTGCTATTGGCTTTTTTCGGTGTGCTTGTGCGTGGTTCTTTTTCCGGTATGCCCTGTTTGCTTGTTTGCTTGCTTTCTTTACTTCGCTTTTGCCTTGTGTTTTGTCGTATGCTATATCTATCCTTTCGCACTAGCACACATGCACTTGCCGGAGGTCTCGTTGGAAGCAGTCCTCTACACAGGTTTACCCTGGTGTAGGGGTAGGATCTGTCTACATTTTACCTCCCCCATACCCTGCCTAGGCGGGATTGGGTATGTTGTTGTTGTTGTTGTTGTTGTAAGAGAGCAAGCAATTTATTAGCAAATCCGTGAACCCCCCTTTGCCTTGAAGATCCACTAGAGACCTCGCTCTTTCACCAACTTGGACTGACTGACCAGGACTTGAGCTATGGTGCTGTGACTTTGACCCCTCACATAATAAGGACTCCTTAGTTTCTTCATGTTGCTTTTGACGACGAACTTCATTGTGTCGTGCTAAACCCCTTCGACAACTTCTTTTTGCATCATCAAATTCGCTTACCTCGTGAAACCTAAATGCAAAAAGTCAACAGACAGGTCTGGTAATTAGTTGTAACAAGATTGAGTTCAGTTGAGTAGTTTTTGTATATGGGTCAAAATGGGTCGGGTTGACCTACTAAAAAAACTTGCTTCTATTTTTTATCCTTAAAAAGGCATCTATATTATATACAAAGCTTAGTTGCATTTTATAAGTTGGATCAATTATCAAGGAATATTTACCACCCGGTGTATACCAGTTTCACTGTTTGTCAAAGGTTCAGAAAGAAATAGAACAAAGATACCTTGGAAAACCGAAAACTCAAGAAGAGATTATAGCCTAAGAGGGTGTTTAAGATTGCTAGTTTAAAGTGCCTAAATATAAAGTAGTCGTTAAGTGCTTACGTTAGAGTAAATAAAGGCAAATAGGCGGGCATATTCAAACATTTAGAAGTTTATACGAGTTGAATAATACTACATTAAACGTACAAAGATATCTCAACTTAGATGGTTACTGGGATTGCTTAGCTTTTCACGTTATGATTCTGCTTATACATAAGTATTTCAGTAAACAGTGTTTGGCTATGATTATTTATTAGATGGTTACTCATAGTCCTCACTCAGTGAAGTTGTTGAGTAACTGAGTGAGGACTACCGTACACAACACTAATTAAGCATAGCTGGATATGACTGGCTCGATAACCAAAACGGTTTCTTTAACCAAAAAAAAAACATAATCCACACTTGTAGGTTGAAGTATCAATTGAGAAATATATAAGGTATCATTTCGAGGGACGGACCCACATGGGAGGTCACAAAGTGTAAACTTTTTATAAAAGATGTCTTTTCTGGGCCCGTGCAACACCTAATTTTTACCTAATAAATTCTTTATCGGGCAACTTTGGTACTCATAGTCATAAAAAAAAATTGTGCAACACCCTCTCAAAAATCCTGGGTCCGTCCCTGATCATTTCCACGGTCAAATGGTAAGGTGGTCACACAAACTCATAATGTCTAAAGACTCTAAACTCTAAAGAGTGACCCGGTTCAAACCTCTCTAATTATGGATGTTGGTTGGAGTACAAATTGAACACTTACTAAGCCCTAATATAATGAATACATAATTGGCCTATACATTAAGCCATGGGCTAATACTGTCCATTAAGGCATTAATAACAATTACTCCGTACATCCTAACATTTAAGTAACCACTTTGTATTTTGAAAGCAAATTACATCTTTCTATATAAAACAAAAAAGGTATGAGCATATGAAAAACAACCTGCTACATTTTTGACAAAACCTTCTTGGGAGGCCACCCACAAGCACAACTGGAGCCTTAGTATGAAACTCACAAACCCTATGCTTTTGGTGATACTGTTTAGCTACTATACCCTTAAATCATCACCACAACAGTCAACTTGACACCCAAACACTCCCTTCATATCCACTGTCTCATTGTTCCTGGACCCACTACCAAAATCCAAACAAATTAGTTAAGAATTGTCTAGTGTGTGAGAGTGGTGAATTTAGCAAGACAGGAAGAAGAGAGAGCTCATTTTGGAGTGAATCTTTGCTAAGTAATTGTGTCATAATCAAGATTATTGGTCTAGGTTAAATCCCTCTTAAGTAAGTGTGTTTTATAGCTAGTGATTTTATATTTTAACAATTAGGGTTCATGAGTTATGATTTGATGATGTTGGGTAATTGTATTTTGATATGAAATTAGCGTGGTAATTAATGAGTTGAGGGATGAAGTCCCTATGATTAATTGTGATAAATTATAATACCTGCCCTAATTGAGAAATTGGGGAGTTTTGTTAATAGGTAACAATTGATGATGGTTTATGGGTTTAGAAACGCCTTGGTATAGATGAACTCATGAATGAACCCTAGTTGTATAATGTTAACGTTTGTATGCTACATATCAAATGATGATAATATAGGAAGGAAGAGTTAAAGATTGGTGTTTTGTTATAAGTAGTTGCGGTTTGAGGAAAGTATTTGGTTATATCATAGTTGTAGCTTTATCATATTTTCATATATGGTAATGGTTTGTATTTGTTAGCTTTATCATATTTGCTACATGGTAATGATGAATGATAGGATATAGGGTGCGTTAGCGGATTTTGGATCCATTACTAGGTATAACTTAGTCGATGGGCTAACTATGGGATAAGGTTCAACCATTTGAGTTGATCGTGTTTAGGCCGTTTATGTTGGTGTGAGATAAATGCCCCTATATCATTAGCTTAGCTAGTTGAAAGACTAGCTATGGTGTATAGCACAATTTATATTGTGCACTGTTTAGCTTGTTATTCCACGAAAGGTGTAGCTTGTTATACCATTACTTACTAAGCATTTTTGCTTAAATGTTAAGTTGTTTTTCTTTTGTTGTTGCTAGTGGATTAGCAAAGGGTAAGGACAAGGAATGAATTGAAGTAGGATGTATGCTTGCCCATTTTTTCTTTAATGGCAAGCAATCTCTTAGCACCATGCTCGGTTAAGTTTGAAAGCCCCCAAGTGTTGTCAAATTGTTTTGGTATATGATTGTTAGAATGTGTATGTAAATTACTATAAAGGTATTTCCAACAGTCTAGATTCTTTGCTCTAAAGCTTAAAATAGTTTAGTTAAGGCGACTTAATAACTTGTTACATGGCTGAGAAATTCACGGGCACTCGATCGATACATACTGCATAGCAAGTGCGCTACCAATTTGAATAATTATGTCATAAATATTACAACTTAGATCTGTGTAAAGATCATTTTATACCAAGAGACAACTTGATTAACATAAAATATGGTACTTATTTACATTTTGCACTCTTCATAACAAACTGTCAACTTAGTCCAACAACTGACAATTTTGCGATCGACTATGCAACAGAAAGAACCTATTTTATCTTTATCGCCAGTGACACAGGTTCCCTTTGAGTTCTCCACGATCGTAGCCTTGCTATCTATACGCAAATAAAGCATGCATATTAAACAAACTCATACACATATATAACGAAAGCTGTTAAACAGTTTACCTTCGACCATAGATGTAAGAACAAGGACAAGCACAAGAAGAGTGAGCATTGGAAAGATCTTCATGTCAAAGTCTTTCGAAATCAAAACTATGATCTATAAACAGAAAGTTGAAAGCACCATGCATGGCTTTTGGTGAATATATACGAGGTGTTAATTAGTTCGGTGTCTTCTTCAACTGATAACGTGCTACTTAAGAAATCTTTGTTAGGTCTGCTCACTGAATATTCCGTGGTGATTGTTGAGGTGTTCGTTCAATGTC
>OU343222.1:35139775-35293281 GCA_910596185.1 Chrysanthemum makinoi | reverse complement strand
TTTGTCAAAGGTTCAGAAAGAAATGGAACAAAAATATCACCAAACCTGAAAATTCAAGAAGAGATTATAACCTAAGAGGGTGTTTAAGATTGCTAGGCAGGTATGTATATTCGAACATTTAAAAACTACTTGTGTCCTTCAAAAAATCATATGAGCACAAAAATAAGAAATCCAAAACACTCTCTACGAGTTGAATAATACATTAAATGTACAAAGATATCTCAACTTAGATGGTTACTGGGATTGCTTAGCTTTTCATCTTATGATTCTGCTTCTGCATAAGTATTTCTGTAAAGTAAACAGTGTTTGGCTTTGATTATTTAATAAGCTCATATTGTACCTGTTTGTGTTTAAATAAACAATCCCAAACACCCCCCATGTCTCGAAAACAGCTATTTATATGATTAGGAAAAGACACAATTCTAAGCATAAGTCTACTCATAGACATGAGGGGTGAGGCAAGCTCATGTGTGCAAGCGAAGCCTACTTGGCACCCTCACTCGAGTGTGAGGGAGGTTACACCCCTCCCTTCACGCTGCAATTTGGTTGTGTGACTGAGTTAGGACTATGAGTAGTCTAAACACATCTAAAAAGCTATCACATATACACTTGTTTGTTTATCACGGTACATATTATCTCTCTATTTACGGTAAGCAACACTAAATAAGCATAGCCGGATGTGAGTGGCTCGCTAACCAAAACGGTTATAGGTTTAAGCATCAACTGAGAAATCTATAAGGTATCATTTCCAAGGTCAAACGGTAAGGTGGTCACAAGTTCATAATGTCTAAACTCTAAAGAGTGACCGTTTCAAACCTCTCTAATTATGCATCTTTGTTGCGGTACAAATTCGACAATTATTTTGTGACATCCCAAAATAACATTGGACACTTATTATGGGACGCAAAAATAACTAACTAAAGCCTAATATAATAAATACATAATGGGCCTATAGATTAAGCCATGGGCTAATACTGTCCATTAAGCTATGATTAAGTAACCACTTTATATTTTGAAAGCAAATTATATATTCTTTTTTTCTCTCTGCTAAACAAAAAAGGTATGAGCATATGAAAACAACCTGCTACATTTTTGACAAAACCTTCTTGGGAGGCCACCCACAAGCACCAATGGAGCCTTAGTATGAAACTCACAAACCCTATGTTTTTGGTGATACTGTTTAGCTGCCCTTAAATCATCACCACAACAGTCAACTTGACACCCAAACACTCCCTTCATATCCACTGTCTCATTGTTCCTGGACCCACTACCAAAACCCAACATTTTCTTGTTCTTTACACCAACATTGTTTTCATGGTTTTTTGAAGGTAACATTTGAGAATCCATTTTTAGTTTTTGTTTTTAGAGTTTGGAGAGTGATAAAGACAAATGAAATGAGAAAATGTTGAATGCTAAAAATGGTATGAAGCTTGGTGGCAAAGCTAAAATGTGTAGTACAAAAACACTAGCGAAATAGTAATAGAAACAAAAGTTTTTAAAAGTATAAAAAGAGGGATTTTACCTTAGTGGTACTTGAGTTTAGTTCTCATTGTGCATTTGGTCCCTCAAGAGTAAAGAGTCAAGAACAAAGTTGCATTGATTATGAATTTATGAGATCCTTTTTGGCGAGATATGTGTTAGCACTAAACGAGATGGTTAAATCAGTATCCCCAAAGTGTAAGTTGACTACATGGCAAGGTTTAGGATTGAAGTGATGTTGCACCATACAATATTGATACTCGTATAGCCGGTGGCGGAGACAAGATGGGGGCAGAGTGGGCACGTGCCTTCCTAACGAAAAATTTTGTAGTGTAAATTTTTTAAAATATCTGGCTATGGCACGTGCCCTCCTAACGAAAAATTTTCTAGTGTAAATTTTTTAAAATATCTGGCCATTTTTATAATTTGCCCTTAACGAACCGACTTGTAGTGTAGTTTCTAAAACTTACCAAAGTTTGCCCCCCTCGGCCATAACTTTCTAGTTCCGCCCCTGCATAGCCAATGGGAAACTGACCTCTAGCAACTCCACGTGAACCAGTTTAACGATCAGCATATATGAGATGTAATTTGCGTGACAAGATGATTAAAAGGATATGAAGGTAGTGAGATTTAAGATGTTGACATTTGTGTTATGCTACATGTCTTTCACAATTCGGCTACCATCACAATTGTTACTTATGTGATCGAATTTAGTATTTTATCGCACTTTAGATGGTATTTGAGTTTTTCTTTAGCAATTCAAGAACTGTTGATACAACTTGAGAGCGATGTTAAACTAATAATGAAAACAACATAAAAGTAATGTCTTGTTGACTTGCATTTTGTGGTAAATAAAGTACAAGACTAACAACTAACTCTATGACGAACATCATACATTTAGAGCATCTCTAGTGCAATGTGTGCTTAATATTTTCAACCTGTTCCTCAACCTATTACTTCAATGATAAAAACCTTTTAATCTCAGTCTCTACCTTTTTTTTTTGGAAAGCTCAGTCTCTTCCTATGATCATACACATAACCAAAAGCTCAATAGGTTGATATATATTAACCTCTTACATAAATAAATCATCCTTAACCTTTTCAATGCATCAAACCACTTTTTCAAGTCTTTTTCAACCCATTTCTAACCTTCCCATGGAGATGCTCTTAGCTCAATAGTTGTCTGTTTCTAAGTTAGGATTGATAATCGTTGCACAGGTTCTAATCTTCAGGTTTCCAGGATCAACAATAATCAAACAAGCATCATGTATGAACCATCATCAAAAATAAAAATAAGAACAAGAGAATGGGTTTGAACCCTTGAATTGATTTCTGATATAATGATACAGAAGGGTTACTTTTGTTTACAGGAATCCTAATCTATTTATACTACATGAAACGGTACTAAGAGATTTCTCCAAACGGTATGATGTTTAGGAGATAACCGTTTCCTACTTAACTGCATTTTTAATGGGCCTGTTTGGGTTATATCGTTTCTGACCCATAGGACTGATTTTGACCCATTCACAAATACAAACATACAATACATATTACATAGTTATAAACTAGAGTCTTAAACATAATAACTTTAATACTACATTTGATCTAACAACATTAAGGGCTAACAATGATTAGTCGAATAGATATGGAGACTGGAGACCGTTGTCATTAATGATATTATTTTTTACCTCTAAATCTACTAATACCAAAATAGTTATAGATCATGAAACCTTCAATAACATAAGTTAATAGAACTCCTATAAAGAGTTATTTAAGAGTTAGATTGTTATCTAGCATATGTAAATTGTAATAGAAAGTAATGTGAAGAGTGTAAGTTATTGACTTGTTTCTGCTATTTCGTTTGAGTTGCATTGTGAGACATTGGATAGTGAGAGGGGATATGTGCAATATATGGAAGTAGGAGGGTAAAGATTGGAAACTTGTCATTTAAAGGTGACAGGTTTACAAAGCTGCTCTTGCTATCAGTGTGCCAGATGATCATGTTTATTGGCTAGAGGGGCAGAATGTACAATCGTACTAATGGCCTCCTCACCCAAATATTGACTGACTATCACATAATCAATCAACTCAACTATACATGATTTTTAGTTTTATTATTAAAAGCCCAATGCTTAGTTGAAAAACACCTAAAAAAGAGTTGAAGCTGAATGCTCAACCTATTCAAATTTTGTGTTAAGTGAGAGTTGATGAGTTAAATGGGTTAAAAATTAGTTTTTCACATTGGAAGACAAAAGTATGAAAATGGGTTTATCTTTAATAGGTATTGGATATGTTCTTATAATGAAGGTTATGGAGTAAAAAAGTAAAGTAAAGTAACAGCGTCTTGCCTCTTCCCGGGTTATGGGTACCCAATACGTTTTTGGTGTATGGGGAGGTTAAGATGTAGACAGCCTTACCCCTACCTAAGGTAGAGAGGCTGCTTCCAGTTCTACCAAGGTAGAAAGGACCTCCGGCCTTTTGTAGGGAGTGAGGATCGAACCCCTGACCTCTCGGTTGAGAGGCAAGGGGTTTTCCAACTGATCCAACCCTACTTGTTATGGTGTGATACATGTTATCCTGTATAAGTTACCTATACACAAACTAAGAACATGATTCCATGGACAATTGATCAATTTATTCAGGTATAAATAATCTGTTTGTAAGTTAGATTTGTTATAGATTAAACTGGTGTCAAATGAGGTAGCTGGATCCTATGTAGTTAATCTTGGCAAGATCTTGTCGTTATCTCGTCGATATCTCGGATCTCGGCCTTAGAAATAATCTCGGTTCAAAATCTCGCCCTCAAATCTCGGATCCGATATTATCGGCTAGATTGGCCGAGATTTTGATATCGGCGAGATTTTCAAGATTTTGGCGAGATTTTAGAAGCTGTAACTGTACGTGACTTTCTTGGTTTTTTAGGTGTTTGGATCTTGGTTTGCTTGGATCTATTTTATGGTTGTTGGTTTTGATAAAGAAAAAAAATAGATGGGTTATAACCATTGGATCTATGTTATGGCTGCTGAAAGTATGTGTTTTTTTGATAACCTAGATTTGTTATAACAATTGTATATATATCCTCAGAAAATACAACTTCAGTCCTCATACTTTAGTCATCCTTGCACATTATCTTAAGGTAGCAATAAAAACTAAAAAGTAAACCAATCTTTAGTTTGTCCAGCTTTGGTCCCTTGACTTTAATTCAGAATATATATATATATATATATATATATATATATATATATATATATATATATATATATATTCTAGAGAGTATAAAAAGTTAAAAACCGATATCTCACCACGATAACCGCTATATCAAATCTCGGTCCTTGAACGATATTTGAAATTTGACCGAGATAACTACATAGGCTGGATCTTAATCTGCAGAATATAGTTAACTAAAAGTTGATTTAAGGCGCAGGAGTTGTTTTGCTCAACACATGATACTAAAAAGAAAATGAGTGGCCTGGTGAACAAAAGATTTGAGTTTTAGCCTCAAATTGAGACAACAGGTGTTTATCATAAGGTGTTGTATAGTCGTTGCCTTAACAAACGGACATCAAAATACATCAACAATAAACAGCTAAAAAGAGATGGTTTATTTATTTTGGGTAGTTCCAATTAACCAGCCTACCGTCGAAAAACAGACCAAACTTTAAACAATAGAAATAGGCGGACTTCAATTTCCTCCCAAATCATGCAAGTCACTGCATTAAAAAAAATACCAACTGTTAGAACTGGAATCATATCTTCGCAAGTAACTCACCCACTTTCAGACACAATCGTGCAGACACAATCGAGTAACTCACCCACTTTCAAACAATTAACAGATTTACAACCAGGATGGTGAGGTATAGACGTAATAATGAAAAAATCCGGAATCTAAAATCAAGGGGCAGTAAATGAAAGAGCATACAATAGCCATATTAAGTCTTTAAAGGTAACTAAAGAGTACCTACTAATATCAAATGTGACTCGATTTTATATAGTATAAAGATTATATGCTTCTATATACATACGTCAAAAAATCAACTGTAAGTGAATCTAATAAAGATAAAACTTGACATTCATGAAAAAAAAACCTCAAACTGATCGAACAACTCTGATTCTGAACATGGTGCTGAAATCATTAACATAAACTTTGGAAAACTTTACAGCAATTAGTATGAATTATCTGTAGATTCTGTTACCCTTAGATCGATCATATGCATGGAATATAAGGTGTGCTTATGTTAAGTCCAATCCAATACTACATTAATCACTCAGATCCAATACTACATCAAAAAACATTTTATCAATCCTTAGGTGCTCTAAACTAATTGTTACACTTCTAAAATTACCAAGGCCAAATATAAATTCAATACAACTTTTAGAATGACTTTATTTCACTAGACCCATAACCTTTTTTAGATGAACTTAGCCAAGCATGACAAAATCACGAACCACATATATATATATATATATATATATATATATATATATATATATATATATATATATATATATATATATATATACTACTTTATAATGCATTTAGGCCTTCTAAAATTAGAAGGCTTAAAAATTAAGCCTTCTAATTTTAGAAGGCTTAAAATTAAGATAAGAGCTCCAATCATGAGATGACATGTGTCACTTCTTAACAAACTCCAAGCCTAACTTCTAACCACCAAAAATTAAGATAAGGAGCTCCAATTATAAAATGACATGTGTCACTTCTCAACTAAAAATTCATATTTATTTTCAAATTAAAATATCTTTTTATCTACTTATTTATATTATAATCTAATTTCATCATATTTTCTAAAATTTTATGCTCTTTAATTCAACATCCATTTTAATATATTTTTATGAGTTTTAGTTTTTATATTTTTAGTGGGTTTATTTTATTTTAATTCAAATTTTTACAACTTTAACCTTTATTTCATTTATTCCAATTATATTATAGTCATCGGTACCGCGCCGCGCTTGCGGGTACCCTTCTAAATATATATATATATATATATATATATATATATATATATATATATATATATATTAAGTTATTGTATTGTCAATTATGATAAAGCTTATCCAAACACTTATATAAAAGTGGTTATTCAGTTGTTGGCTTTTAAAGGGTTAATAATTGTGTTTTGATAACACACTTTAAATAGTGTGATACCAAAACACAATAACCTCTTTTCAAGAAGCTTCCCCTGTATAGCCACTATGTTACCAAGTGTTTGGACTAAGCTAGTAAGCTTATTGTTTGTCGATGATAAAATAAGCCAACAAGTACCTATATAACCTTAGCCAAACATATAGACATCTTATACAGTTATTATAAGCATCCAACTCGCCTTAAGAATTTTTTTTTAATGCTCACTTCCCAGGAAGTAACAAATAAACAAAGATCAAGTATGGGAATGAAAAGAAGACTCAACCACAGCCAGCCTAAGAGGATGTTTTTGTCTACTTGCACTTGTAAGCGAAATCACATAAACAGCTTGAAAGTAAGCAGTTCAAGTAACAGTGTTTGGGTTTGCTTATGGTGTGAATAAAAAATGCACAAAAGACCGAAAAACAAGTAACCTGCTACACAAAACTACTTGGTCCTCCCCAAGATAAAAAGAAAATAGAAAGAGTAAGCAATCCCAAACACCTAAAATCCATTAAGCTCACTTACAACGAGATATTGAGGACCTTAAGAAGCCATAACCCTCAACTTTATAAGCTTATTAGTTATCACCGTTCCAAAGAGTTATATATTATTTAGACAACACGCCTTAGAAAGTGAGTTTCCAAAACAGAATAACCTCTTTTTATAAGCTTAGCCGAACTGCACAGCAGGGGGTGTTTGGCTAAACTTAGCAGAACCGCCCAGCAGGGGATGTTTGGCTAAGCTTATAAAAAAAATCTTATTCATCTAGCAAAATACCATTTCTAATGAACTTTAGGGGGGGGGGAAAAAGAAAAAAAAAATCCTTTTTTTACCCTTACAGGATACTTATAAGCACTTCTTTAAATTTGGTTGGATAAGCTTATTGTATTTTTATAACACATAACCTAATAAGCACCAGTAATTTTAACCTTGCGCTCCCGATATCTGATTTGTACCCATTACAAGTTGATTGTTGTCGAGTTAGGCGATTAGCACGGTCAAGTTTGCTTTTGGACCAAAACCGAACTAAAACCAAATACCCCATTTCACTCACACTTCTTTAAATTTGGTTGGATAAGCTTATTGTATTTTGATAACACATAACCTAATAAGCACCAGTAATTTTAACCTTGCGCTCCCGATATCTGATTTGTACCCATTACAAGTTGATTGTTGTCGAGTTAGGCGATTAGCACGGTCAAGTTTGGTTTTGGACCAAAACCGAACTAAAACCAAATACCCCGTTTCACTCACATACTTAATGTTATGTATATCATATTATAACAGCACAATAGCCTAACACCATATTAACAACCCAGATCCAATAATATCATACTTAAATGAAAGTCCCATATTTACAAAGGATTAAAGGTTACCAACACATTAAGAAATAACACAAACACATTACCACCGAGTAGACATCTTCTAATGTCATTACAAGCATAGAACGCATCTTAAGATATTTTTCAAAAAGGTTCACTTCCACAAAAGCAGCAAATAAACAAAGCATCAAGCATGGAAATGAAAACTCTAACACAATCAACATGTAGTTAAATACAAATCAGCTTAAGGATTGTTCACCTAAGGTTAATCATTAGGCTATTATATAAGAAATAAGCTTATACAATCCAAACAGTTTCTAAAAAACGTAGTGATTAGCTTTGTGAAGAGTTATAAAGTTTATTTTATCTTTATTTTATCAACACACGTTAGAAGGTGTGTTTGCAAAACACAATACGCTCACTTATTGCCTTTCAAATAACCATTTCCACTGAACATCAGCATAAATCATTTTTTAAGCCTTCAAAACGCTAAGTTCCACCTTCTTAGATAGTGTCCGGATAAGTTTATGATACTTTAATACATAATAATCTAATAAGCACCTAGATAACCTTAACTAAACACCTCCTAATTTTAATTTGTAATAACATCATGACTGCGGTCGACTTCTGTTTCATTCTCTTACTTGATACTCTATTCATTTGACACAAGTATTTAAACAACCTTATAAAATTATAACAAACACCAAAACAACGAATCATATCCACATATAAATTTAATATAGTAATTCATAAGTATGAGAATGAAACAAAAAAACAAATACAAATCAGAAATTAGGGGTGTTTGGCAAAGCTTAGTTGCGTGCTTATTGGTTTATTATGTTATCAACACAGATTAAACTTATCCAAACACGTTATAAATAAGTACTTATCAGCATTCGAAACATCTCAAAAAAGTGTCTTCATAACATGCCTTAGAAAGTGTGTTTCCAAAACTCAATAACCTCTTTTTCTAATAAGCTTAGCCGAACACCCCCGCAGGGGGTGTTTGGCTAAGCTTATTGGAAAAAAATAAGCTATTCCCTTAGCAAAAAACCATTCCTAATAAACTTTATAAAAAATCCTTTTTCAGCTCTTCCGAATGCTAACAAGTACTTGTTTATTAAGTGTTTGGATAAGTTTAATGTTTGTTGATAACATAATAAACCAATAAGCACACAATTAAGGTTAACCTAACACTCCCTAAATCTGATTCGCATTAGTTCTTTGTCAACTGTAGTCGAGTTATCACTTAAGGAGGTGTTTGTATAAGCTTATATGTGGGCTTATTAGCTTATTTGATTTCGGCTTATATTACATAAGCCCCAATTTTTTTGGCTTATTTTGAGACCTATGTGCTTTTATAAGGTTGTTATATCATAACAAACTTATATAACCCCATAAAATAATCCGGAAAATTGAGTCTTATGAAATATAAGCCGAAACCAAATAAGCTGATAAGTCCACATATAAGCTTAAACAAACACCCCCTAAATAACAAAGCAGATCCGTACCTAAAAAAACAAGTCAATGACCGCCATGCTCTTTGGCATGCTGGGCATGCTCCAAATGACGACGCTCCTCAGGCAAAGCAACAAGATAAGAGAAAATCATACCACCAAAACAGACATGGTAAAGAGGGGTGATGGAGTCAGTTTGGATGTATTTAGCATGGTAGTTGTCTAAAGATCTTTGGATGAAGTTTTTGGCGTTGCTTGTGTTCATCATTGGTTTCACGTGAGCGGGTACTTCGCTTACTTTCATGCCTTTGATCTCGCTGAAAAACTTCCTCATCGCCATTTTTGAGAGATTTGAGATTGAGATGTGAGATGAAAATGAAACCCTAGTTTTGTTGTTGGTGTGATGATTTGGGGGAATTGTTTGGTTTTGTTTTTGGGTGTGGGGGATATGGGTAATGGGTCGGGTATGTTTGATTTGGGTTGTTATCATTGGACTTTGATTTGGACCGGTTATAGTTGATGTTATTTTCTTCAACCAATTTGATCAAGAAAAGTGTGAATTTTGGAGATCACTCTGACTCCGGGTTTGTTTTGGCACTAGCCATTGTTCACCCCATAAAGAATATTTACGGTAATTCTCCTGGCCAAGTATGACCACCAACTGGATTGAGCAAGATCAGAGACTCAAACTCTTGACTTTTTATCCACAAAATTTTTTCAATGGACCTATGGGTTTTTCGAAAGTGGTTACTACAGGAATCAATGACGTCGCCACTGGCTCTTTTTCCCCAACAACGGTGCCATAGTGCACCATACTCACATCATTCGTCTCTCGTTAGTTCATTAGCGGACCATCAATTTTTCTATTTTTTTTTAGTGAGCGGTGCATTTTTTGTGATGTGTTATGAGACTTACATGCATCAATACCATTTATTGAGTGTTATTGATAAGGAGGATGTTTTAGTTACGTGGATGTTATTGATAAGATGATGAGATGACACTGAGATAACGCATCAATAACGGTTATTGAGTGTTTCCTGAACCTAGCTTAGTGGATGTGGTTAGCAACTAACTTTATATTATTGGCATCAAGAACCATGTTAATGTTAGGAGTAATATATTAATAAGAAGCCTCGTATTATCGTGATCTTTGTGTTTTTTTCTTCTTTCTTGCAGTTTCATTTTGGGTTATGGTCATCTTAATAGTTTGTTTATTGCTGTGGAGTTATTCAACTTGCTAAGGACCAAGTTTATAATTTGATTCAATTGAGGAACTTTTTGCACATATTGGCCTAGTATTGAAAATGTTGAACTAAGATAAACAAACTTTTTAAAACAATTTGACATCTCATACAATATAAATCGGCTTGGTTTTCGTTACAAACTTGTAAAGATTGTACATAACAAAAATGCCTATGAGTTTTAGTACTAATAAGCGGGGTAACCCGCGCGTTGCTACGGGTTCGGTTTGGTTGTTTTGTTTTTATAATATCGGTTTGTAATAATAATTTTTTGCTTTATAACGATTAGTGTGCATGCGTTTTTTATAATCAAGGTGTATTTCGTTTAAACAAATTGGCATTGGCTTGTTATCCATAGTAACCGGATTCTCAACCTTTTAAAATCCACATTATAATTAATATATATGGAAGTCGATTTATTTCTGCCGCTAACCTGTTCGTATCATTAGAAGCATCAGTCACGCCCTTAACTTATGTATTAGTTGTCACCTGCTTCACACTATTAGGGAATGTATTCTTTTGGTTATACTTGGTCTTACCAACAGAAATAAATAGCACTACTTTGTCACATTGCAATCAGTTCATGTTACAAACTGAAGATAATGCGTCATTTTTACTGATACATGAAAACGAACACGACTTCACCATGTACAGAGATTGCTACAATGTTTGTGCAACCATTTTATCGGTTTATGCTAACAAGAACACACAACGGGTAAAACAAATATACAATATTCCTATCGAACTACTTTCAATGTAAAAATGTTTGGAATAATTTTATGGCATGTTCTCTGTCCTTGTATCCTTATGCCCAAAAAACAGAACCTGCAGCATTCAAGAAGGAAAAAAAAAAAAAAAAAAAAGTTAGATATTGTAAGTAAGTTTAGAATAGGAATAAGTGTTATTAATAAAAAAGAAGGTAAAATCTGGACTTGTCATGTTTACAGTTTTTTTTTTTTTTTTGGGCTGGTTTCATATATACAGAAATAATTATTTTCCTGAGAATTATAGGGAATTGTATGCTGGAAAAAAAAGAAAAAAAAAAAGGAAAATGAAAAGGCAAGTGTGTGTGAAAGGTTGCTCATTTAATGCTAGCTCTTGGGGAAGAGAAATACATCATTAGTCTCCAATGGGCTTGGTGGCTATAGGGTGGCTGTCAAATCAAGGTACTCATCAAGTGTGTACAATAAGCTAGAGTAATTATATCACTTACTTAAAGTAAATATACCCTTTAAAACACACATAAACCAAATCAGTTTTACTTTAGAACCAAAGGTGAAAAAAACCCAAGAACATAGAAAAAAAATAGGAAAAAAGATGACAACACCCATGCCATTTTGTGAAGAACTCGCTAGTGTTGCGAGGATCTAGTCGGCGGGGACATGATGATTGTCGTTTTGAAGGAGAATTGTGTGTGATGGTGGACGAAGGGGATGAAGAAGCGCAAGAAATCGAGCTGTGTGGCGAAAGGGATTCGTTATTAGGCTGGAGCTTCTGTCACACCCCAATTACATGTTTTGCGTGGAATGGAATACCTAGGGGATGGCTGTCATAGCATCAAGGTTCTGATTATATCGAGCGACCTAAAGTGTCGTTTTGAAAATATCGTTTGATTAAGTAAAATAATCAGAGTTTACAAAGAATAGGTCCCAATAGATTTCCAATGTACCAAAATGAGTTTGTTACAATCAAACGATAGTTAAGTGCATAAAATATGTGTGAGGCAGCGTCGTCACTCGACTCTATGATAGTCACATGCATGCCATGAAGTGAATGTCTTAGATACCCGAGATAAAACATGCTAAAAGTGTCAACACAATGGTTGAGTGAGTTCATAGAGTTTGTCTAACATGTAAAGCTTTTAAAGAATGCTCATGCAGCAAAGGCAAAGTTTTTGTTCATTTAGAATAGTCCACAAAGCAAAGGCATTGTAAATCCACTCAGTTCAAGTTCCGCCCATACAAAACTTGCACCTTTGTGTGTTCACAACACTTGCCAAAGTAGTATGTATAGAAGTCAAGTGCGTTATCGTAATAGTTAAGCAAAGCAAAGGCATTGTAAATCCTTTCGGTTCCAAGTTCGCCCATACAAAACTTGCAACCTGTGTGTTCACAACCCATTGCACAAAATATAGTGTGTCTAGTGGTCAAGTGTACGTTGTCATAATAGTTCACAATATAGCACCACGTATATAATAATGTATGCCGGGCAAAGCCCTAGAATAAATAATATGCGTTCGTAACATAGTGAACGAGAGGTTGGCCGACCTCTAATAGCGCTATCCATACTACCTACGGATAGGAGACTAACAATGCGATATGCGAGCAGTACATCATACAACTATTATACATTAAGAACACTCGAACATGGGAGAATTTGCCTTTGCTCCGTACAAGGGAGACTTTATAGTGATGCTCCGAACATGGGAGACTTTATAGTGATGCTTCGATCATGGGAGACTTTAGGTCAAGGTCATAGCACGTACGGTTCAATAAGTTCAAACAAGTCATAAGTTCGTATTTAAGTTCAAGGGTTCCATTCAAAAGTTCGTAATTAAGTTCAAGTGTTCCAGTCGAGTTCAAAAGTTCAAAACAGTCAAAGAGCTCAAAACATATCAAAAGGTTCAAAATAATCAAAGGGTTCAATATTATGTCAAACAAGTTCAAAATAGTCAAAGGGTTCAATATAAAGTCAAACAAGTTCAAAATAGTCAAAAGGTTCAATATTAAGTTAAAAGAGATTAATCATATGTCAAAATGTTTTAAATCAAGTTAAAAGAGATTAATTATATGTGAAAGTGTTTTAAATCAAGTTAAAATAGATTAATTATATGTCAAAATGTTTTAAATCAAGTTAAATGAGATTAATTATATGTCATAAGAGTTTAATCAAGTTAAAAGATATTAATTATATGTCAAAAGAATTAAATCAAGTTAAAAGAGATTAATTATATATCAAAAGAATTAAATCAAGTTAAAGGAGATTAATTATATGTCAAAAGAATTAAATCAAGTTAAAGTGTTCAAATCTAGGCCAATATGTTCCTATCAAGTTAAAAGAGTTCAAATATATATGTCGAAGGGCTCAAAATCAAGGGAAGTGGTTCAAATAATAGTGTTCATAACATAGTGATCAATTTAGTTCGGGCACAATCTACTTACTAGCATAAGTAGTGAAACAACAATTATTTAAGTTCATATAAGGGTAAAGTAAAAGCAAGTAGTTGAGCATGTATCTCCCACAAAGAGTTTATAAAACAATTAAACGAGTAAAAGTGGAGCTCTGAACTCACCGATGCAATGATTATGATGACAAAAGAAAATACACTGAAATGAGGTGCGATCTCTATCCATAACCTAATATGAATGATATGTCCTAATGTAAGTCATGAAACAATGTCGTGCATGCAAACTCATATGATATCCATACCACTTGTACATTTTGAAAATAAAGTTTATCGTCGAAAAATAAGTTTATAACGTCTTGACAAGTTATAAATTACTTTACTAGTACTTACATTGAAATGATATCCTACGATAATCATTTAGTGATTTATTATGAAATTATAGTTTTTCGTCGAAAAATATTACACTTGGACAATCATGAAAATGACTAATTTTGAGTGATCGTAAATTATTCATTATAGCTTCGCTTGACAAACGGTTAAACATTTTAGAAAATAGAATAGGCGAACTCACTTTTACTTGAAGACATCTTTTTCTCAAAAGCATTCTATTGATATGAAAAACGACTCAAATCACGGTCACTAGCGACAACCATTTTGACTAATAGAAAATATACATGTGTTATTACTTGTGAAAAATAGTTACGATATCCTTATTTAAAATGTGTATAACTTAGTTGTTATAAGTCCGTTTTCGTTTATATATCCTTAGCTTCGTGTTAATGTTTACAAATATATTTTTGACAAATCGACTCATTTAGACAATGTTTAAAACTCATTTTTGCACTTAAAATAACCCTTAACAGCATGCATTTTCACGAAAATATAGTTTTCGTCGTTAAACTTGAAAATATCGTAACTTCTTCGTTATAAATCCGTTTTAACCCGTTCAAGCGACCACGGTTTTGTTTTAAAGTATATTTTCTGAATATCTAGCCCAAAATAATTTATAACCTGTCGGATTTTCCAGATTTTACAAAAACCAACAAACCACTATTTAATGTTGTCGAAAGTGATTTTTCTTGCGTAATACTTATTCTAACCACTTCAAATCAACACCAAATGTATTCTAAACCTACCATACACCTTATTAGAGTGTCATGGGGTCCTAAACATCATCAAAAATGATATGTTTCAAGGGATTAATTATAGGATGATTATAACTTATAATAAGTAATAAAAACACTTAAAAGTGGTATGAATCACATAATAATTGCATGATTTGTACTAGGATGATAAAAAAAAATAACTCAAGAATGATTATGAATGATTAGAAAAGATCATGAAAAACTTACTAGTTATATGATGAGGTTTAAGTAACTAGGTGTCCTAAATACTCATAGGTTTTTATTACAAAACCTTAAAAGAAGTAATCTAGAGTTTATATGAGCACTTGATCTTGAAAATATTTTTGACTCTCTTGTGTTTCTAGCCTTGGCCGATCACCACCATGGGAGGAGAGGCTTCTCTTTTTATTTTTTTCACCTTTTGAAAGTGTAAAGTATGTGTTTTTTGTTTCTAAATATCTTGTAATAATTTTTGCTTAGTCATGTAGATGTGTAGGTGTCCCAAAATTGCAAGATTTTTATAAAAGAATATGGTGACTCACCATGGGAGGTCGGCCAAGGGTATTTAGGGGGATTTGATGTATTTTGTAGTTAAATGTATTATTTGTTAAGTATAATGTGTATTTGGTACATGTAATTAATTATTTATTGTAGCGTTAAATAGAAATCGATTTTAGCGGAGCAAATAAAATATTTTGAAGTCATAAAATTATAAAAATGTATTTCTCATGAATTGAGTGAATAAATAATTATCGAGTTGAATTCACAGTCGTAAATATTTATATATAACAATTTATATACAAAATAAATTCAAATCATCGGGGTAAACTAATAATATAATTTTTATAGTCTTAAAATGAGTATAAAAATATATTAGGAAAATTTTGGAAGTGCGGATCAATTGTTCAAAATAAATGATAAATGCGATAAGCGTTTATTTAATAGAAAAATATACGTTTAATGAAAAATGCAAACCCATGCATGAACTATTATGAAAATAACGTTCTTGATGATAGGCAGGTAACTCTAGTCTATATGAAGTGTCCTTAATGATTTTTCATGAATACGCAGCTAAACCATTACGGTTTCGCGAATTTGGCACTCGTAAACCTAGTTTACGAAAAGTGATGAATAGTGAATCTTAAATAGTGATTTTTCTCCGGGAATGAATAGTGTTTCGTGAATAGTAAAATTTTAAAATAACTTCTCAAAATATCAACTTGACTTCAAAAACGATGAATAGTGAAATGATGAATAGTAACTGATGAATAGTAAATTCCCGAGATGAATTGTAAAAAATTTTAAAGTTTGCAAATTGACCAGAAATTGAGAATTGTGACAGCTTCTATACCCATTTGACTCTTGTGTGCAAAGCATTTCAGAACTAACCAAGCTACAAACTGAAAATATAGTTTCCGTCGTTAAACTTGAAAATATCGTAACTTCTTCGTTATAAATCCGTTTTAACCCGTTCAAGCGACCACGGTTTTGTTTTAAAGTATATTTTCTGAATATCTACCCCAAAATAATTTATAACCTGTTGAATTTTCCAGATTTTACAAAAACCAACAGACCACTATTTAATGTTGTCAAAAGTGATTTTTCTTGCGTAATACTTATTCTAAGCACTTCAAATTGTTAGGATTTAGTAAATCCAGTTATTAAAGTGTCGGTTACCTCAAGTATATGTAATCGTTAGAAAGCTCGTAGTTGTAGTTGTTTTATGTTAAATAGTATTTAGTTAAGTAACACCAGCCCGTAGGTGGCGTTTATGTAAGAAACTATGAATACCCTCTACCTCCCAAGGTAGAGGGTTGGAGCTCATTATAATACTTTTACTTTCTCTCACTAAGTTCCCAAACCTCTAACTCTTTCTCTCTCTAAAAACCTTATAGTATACGCCATATTTGATCATGATTTGATGTGTTTGTGAAATTCAATATGTTACAAATGGTATCAAGAGCCATGGTTTGATCATCTCTCTTACATGTCCTTGGATTTCTAGTGGTTTTATATGGTTTTTGGGTTTGAAAAAGTTTAGTGGTTTTTGCATCATTGGATCATTTCTTGTGTTAAAGTTTGAATTTTGATTGTACTTTTGTGTTTAGAATCATTGTAAGTGCTTGGGTTTTGATTTGGAAAGCTTGAATCACTGTGGTTGGGCTTGTTTTGGATTGAAAAGGGTTGTGTTTAAGTTTTTCTTGCTAGCGACTTGACTCTCGGATAAGTTTTCTTCGTAGCGACTTGCTTCTTTAGTTTGCAGCGACTTGTAGTTGAAGTGGTAGCGACTTGAGCTCTAGCGACTTGTTTATTGAGACAAGGCAACAAATAGTACAAAGTAGTGGAGGCACCCCTCCGGCTAGCGACTTGTTCAGCGACTTGTCTTTATTATTTTCAGCGACTTGACTTTGTTGTGACTAGCGAGTTGCTCTTTAGCGACTTGGCATTTTAGCGAGTTGGTCCTTAGCGACTTGCCCACTTAGCGAGTTGCTCTTTAGCGACTTGTCAGCTTAGCGATTTGTTGCTTTAGCGACTTGTGTTTAGCGACTTGGTTCATAGCGACTTGTGTTTAGCAACTTGGTTCGTAGCGACTTGAGCCTTTTAGCGAGTTGTTACTTAGCAACTTGGTGACTTAGCGACTTGGTTGATTATTCTTTCTAATACGGTTTTCTCTTGATTTAGTAAAATCCCGTGAAAGAATCTATTTCCCGGTTTAATCATAGAGTGATAAAATCTCGTGAAATCTGTAAACATGTCTACCAACGTGCCTACAATCATCTCTTCGTAGCTAGGGGATGTTTCAAGCGGTTGGATCAGATACTCGTCCACCCATGCTTGACAGAACTGACTATGACTCATGGGCTCAACGAATTAGGTTGTATTGTTTGGGAAAGGAAAATGGGGCCAACATTCTCAAGTCAATTGATGAAGGACCTTATCAGATTGAGACTACAAGAGACACACTTGAAGCATTGCGGATGGAACAGTGAACTTAGGTTTGGATAGATCAAAGCGTATATGATGAGCTCATTGATAAGGAGAAAAAGAATCGATCTGATATCATGGCAAACATTATACTTCAAGGTCTTCCAAAAGATATCTACAAGCTTATCAATCACAACACTAAAGCCAAGGCTGTTTGGGATAATGACAAAATGCTTCTCTCGGGTTACGAATTAACTAAGGAAGGCAGAGAGAATCACAACGTATGATGAATGAGCACTTTAAGATGAAACCCGAAGAAAGTGTCTATGAATATTACGTGAGATTCCACAAGCTTGTGAATGACATGAGGAATATCAAAAAGACCATGCCAAATATTAATTTGAACTCAAAGTTTGTGAACAACATGAATCCCGAATGGCACAAGTTTGTCACCTCTGTGAAGCTAACCAAAGGATTAAAGAACACCAACTATGAGCAACTGTATGCCTTCTTGCTTGAATGAGAGACATGCTATGTTTGAGCGAATGATTCTTGAGCAGTTCAAATCTAAGTAGGGAGAAACAAGTTAGATCAAATGATTCAACTGACCTTTTACACCAATGTTGGAATTACCACAAAAGCTTCTCAAGTCATACCCATGGGTAATGGTAATTACAAGCTCATTCCTGATCCAGCATATAAGCCTCGGACTCAAACACACTCATGGAAAACTTCATCAATCAACAGTCTCTCATGGTTAGTCAAAATATGAATTCCACTCTACACACCAACAACCAACCTACCGAAACGGCTTCCATCCACTATATCAATATAATATAATTGGCGGTGAGGACAGTGTGCGAGGAAGCGTACATCTCAAAGCGTCCACAAATCTTGGCGAGAATGCCGGGGCTGTGGTGCTTATGCAAGCTCAGGATAATGGAGCTGCTTTGGATGAAGATGAGTTGTTGTTTCTTGCATAAGGGAATGCTAAGACTGTTAATACAAATAAGCCGTAAAAACGTTTATTTATATTTTACGATCTTCTAATGTTTTGTTAGATAACAAGCGTAAAATCATTTTAACAAAACAAATAGAATACGTAAATAGTTTGAGTTAATAGTTTCCTAACACATTTTCGTTTTCACATAAAACACTAAAACAAGTATAAGTGATTTTATGATTTAGATACATATGTACAACAAGTAGTATTTACATATTGGGTTGCTTATATAAAAACTAAGTATACTAAAATGGGTAAAACAAGTATATACTAAATGGGTAAAAACAAGTATATACTAAATGGGTAAAACTAGCAAATGGTATTGACCCATAACCCATGGTTTTATATATAACACTTAACCAAGTTTATTGTATCTAGAAAGAAAACCATGGATCAACCCATAACCCATGACCCATGACCCATAACTAAAATACCCATGGGCAAGAGGAGGCGTTCCACGGATCCCTAGCTTTGTGCTAGCCGGAGGATCCCAAGTGGAAGGGATCCGTGGGATCAGGAGCGATGAAAATTTTCTCTATAAATAGAGGCATTTCTTTCTTTCTATGCATCACTTTACACACATACTTCCCCAAGTATTCTAACCCTCTAACCCCCATATCTAAATGATCTATGTAGTTTGTCTTTTGTTTTAGTGTGATCTTCTAGGTTCCTCTTAAAGGCAAGATCACCACTTCTTGAAGACGGCAAGCAAAAGTCCATGAGTTGCCATGCTTCGTCATCATCAAGACAACTAAGGTTCTCTTGTTGACAGTTCTTCTTTTCTCCATAGATGTTAGGTTGAAGGCATTAGTGAAGAATGTCGAAAGTGTCAAGACAAAAGCATTAGTGAAAGGTGCTCATCATTCGTGTCAAAGCATTAGTGAAAAATGCTAGAGGTGTCAAGAGCGAAGGCATTAGTGAAGGGTGCCAAGCGTTGTGTCAAAGGCATTAGTGAAGGATGCAGAATAATCAAATCAAGTCGCATTTGGGAAGAATGCCTGGAATTATAATTATCATGAAGTGCATCGTTATACATATAAGTATTTATTTATTTCCAAGGATAGTGATATCCTTGATGATGAATTATGAGGTGATCTCCTTGATATTAGATGTTGTGTTGTGAAGGGTAGTAGTTCCTCCATAGTAATGGAACTAGGTGCTTAGCCTAGTACCTAATAAAGGGCGACGTTGTGATAGGATTAGTTCTCCTTGGTGTGAAAGAACTTCGGTGGTTAGCCTAGCAAGTATAAAGGGTAGCGGCGTTGTGTTAGGTGTGGTTAAGCCTTGCTGCTTGCTTGAAAGAACTTCGGTATTTAGCTTTGTACCGGAAAAGGAGGTTAAGCGGCGTTGTGAAGGCTTCCGCCATAAGGGAGATTGGTGTAGTTCTTCTGAACTCGATTAGGTGACTCGAGGGAGTGGAGTAGGGCAAGGAAGGTGTCCCAATAGAACCACTATAATAACTTATTGGTCGTGATGATGTGCTTCTTACTCTTTATCTTTCATTATACGTTTATATATCTATCTATCAACGTCCAACATAAACAACCAAATAGATTGGCATAAGTCGATCTAAATATTTAAAATGAAGTTTTAAATTGGTAAAACTATTCAACCCCCCCTTCTAGTTTTCCACAAAGACATATGATGTTGATGTGGATGAGCAGCCAATTCAGGAAATAGGTCACAATCATCAAAATGCCTTTCATTTGCGGCTGGTGATGCATTTGACTCGATGTCGATGATGAACCTACTGCCCAGACAATCTTCATGGCTAGCATCTCACCTCTGGTCTCTCCAAATGTATCATCACCAGCCAATTTGGTCCATCCAAAGAATCAATCATCTCAGATGTATTAAAACTATACGATGAGGTGGATGAGCAAAAGATACATAACGAAGTACAATCTCTTGAAACTTATGAATCATATATTGATAATGTGGGTAATAGTAATATTGTCCCATATGATCAATATGTGACACAAAGTGAAAGTGAGATTGTACCAAGTGATATATCTTCTGTAGTCAATGATGACCATGTTTTTGATGAATACCTGCATGTGCCTGATGATTCTGTTATCTGGAGCAGAATGCCTATAAAGAACAAGTTGCTATTTATGAATAATGTGCTAAGTTTGAGTTAACTACCCGTGTGGCGAGGAAATGGATGACCAAATGCGTACAATCATTAGAAAAAGTAATTTTAGAAAAGAAGTGTTAAAACAAGAGTTAAATTCCTTACAAGAAAAGCTTTCTAAAACTATTAAGCAAAAGCAAGAACTTCAAGATAATGTTAAAGTGCTTAAACAAGAATTTAATGCTAAGGAATCAAAACTTTTGAATGATTTTTCCAATCAAAAAACTTTAAAAAATAAGCTTGAAAATAAGTTGTACGTACAAAGGAATACCATTAGAATTGCTCCAGGGATTACTAGCACAGAGTCTTAAGCGATAAGCATAGTATTCCCCTTGTTAAGGAACCAAATCCTGAGGTAGGTAAAAAGGCTAGAGCTGCTCAGAAGATAATATATGATGGTAATGAAATCCTTAAGCCTAGGCAGAAACCTAGTTGCATAGAGTGTACTGAGGAAGATATACAATTAGAAGATGCCTCTAGGGAGAAAATGGATAAGAAGTTTAACGATCCTGTATGTTAAAAGAAAAACATAACGATCAAACCCCATGATTACACTAAAGAAAATTGGATCTCCCTGAACATGTTTAAGCCTCAAACTCAATTAACCCCAGAACAAATTTTTTGGAAGAAAGATATGGATAAACAAAAGCTAAAGAACTTGTTGAAACAAACACTCCCCTTAGGAAAATGCACGACTCTCTGTGTATCCTCCGAATACACCAATGAATTTAGTTCCTAGAACTATTTCCAATAATAGTAAGACTTTAATCAGCCTGTATGTTGTTTATCAACTATTTGTTGATTTTGAGAAGACATGTAAGAAGAGAATCACACCTAGGGGATAGCTGGGGAAAGGGGTTTTGAGCAAACTAAAGAATGTTATTTAACTGAGGTCATGCTTTTCTTTAACCAATTAAAAGGTCAATTTGAGAGTCTTCAAAAAGGAATAAACTCATATATTAAAGAAATGGAAAAGGAATTTGATACAATGATAGTTGAGGTCAATGATTATGAACAGGAACTCAAATATAAAGAAGTTGAAAGGAAGAACATCATATCTTAAGAACTTGATTTCGGTTGTGGTTGTGGTATTCTATTGCTTTGAAAAGTTTCCCATGATCGTGTCATGGAGCTTGAAAACAAAAACTCAGAACTAAATGAGAAAATTGATTAGGATGATCACGATAATTTGGTAAAACATCTTTCTAATCTAGAAGTTGAACATTTTGATTTGCAACTAAAATATCAACATCTCAAAGAAAATGTCAAAGCCTCAAACATCAAGACATCCTCAAATATTCGAGTTTGATCGATTTTTCAAATAAACAAAGCGTGAGACAGATTCAAGCTCATTGTAACACGATCAGAAAGTTGAAAGCCCAAATTTCACAATTAAAGGGTGAAAAGAACAATGTGGCTGGCTCCCAAATGCCTCCTCCTTTAGATTCTCAGTGTTTTCAAACTTTTCATCTTCAAAACTTGGTTAATGTTTTACAAAAGGAAAATGAGAGTTTTCTAGAAGAAAATGAAAAAGTTAAGCGACACTTTAAAGAGTTATATGATTCAATGAAAGTCACTCGTGACAAGAATAACGAAAAAATAACGTCTTTACAAAAGGAAATTGAGAATCGAGGTCGGGAAAAGAAAAGGAAAATGCCACTTGTCTTTAATGAGAATGTTGCATCAAAGTCATCTGGACTCTAAATATCTTGTATTTGTAAATACATTCCTCCTCATCTTAGGAATAACGAACTTGTATTTCATAATTATCTTGCTCGCCTTAAGGATAGTCTTGAATGTCTCCGTGAGATTGTAGAAGAGGACTTCATAAATAAGCCACTTGATAGTGAAATTAGGTTTGCTTGTATTCAGGCCAAACGATCTCAGGAGATGTTAGAATGTTTAATAGCAACATGTCCTAAATCCTTATGTGCGAAAGATAAAGTTGTGATGCCTTGCTTTATGCCTAGTGCTAAGTATGCAACCCATTCTATGCCCAGTATTAAAAAAGTTAACTCTAGAGTGCTCTCAAGTAGTTCAGATCCCAGCACTTCTAGTTCAGGAATGCAAAAAGTAGCCCAACCAACTAATGTTCTCATAATTCCCTCTACAGGGTAGTTCGGTGACATAAAAGCAAGCGGGTCAAAGCCTCCAGGCAATACAAAGCAAGATAGGACCTTGCAAGCTAAGAATGTGCATTGGAAGAGAGTAGAAGACCACCCTAGGAACACTAAGTTTGAGTTGAATAAAACGAATAGTGTTGATTCTAGTATTAGCTATAAGTAAATATTTAATTCAAATTACTACTATCGCAAACCATGTAATGATGGTTGATTTACATTACTAATCATGAATGTGGTGTGAATGATTTGATTAATCTTTGTTAAATGCCCGATTAAATTGTTAATGTCAAAATCAAGCTAAGAAGGCTAAAAGGCAAAGGCGAGAAAAGCTAGAAAACATTGGAAACCCACGAGGAAGAAAATATAGTAATATAGGTTTTCAATGGATACCTCTTGCCGTAAGTTTAATCTTAATGAGTTTTGCCCTAAATTTGCTAAGTCAATGTCCATTAGAAAATGGATGCCTCTTGGTAGAACTATTCCTTTAAGAAGTGAACATACTTTGAAGGTCCAAATGGACACTAGCACTGCATCTATTCTTGATGATTCCATTGTTTCTACTTCCGATGTGGATGTTCCAATCACTATTACTAACCAAATGGAACCCATTCTTGCATGGGGATCCCAATAATCCAGTTATCCATTCTTGTGCTGTTCAATGCGATCGTTCAAATCGTTCAGTATTTTGAACTCAGGCTGTTCCATATACTCAGATCGCTGCTCATGAACTTCGTGAGTAAATTCATCGGGATTGATAGATCGGGGACGACCATTTTGGTGCAATTATGGGTTATGGAGATTATGTTGTTGGTGAAAGTGTAATCTCGGGGTATATATGTTGAAGGTCTTGGTCATAACTTGTTCTCTGTTGGTCAATTATGTGATTCCGATCTAGAAGTGGAATTTAGAAAACATACGTTAGAGAACTTGATGGTGTGGAATTGTTAAGAGGAACTCGTGGTTCAAATCTATACACCATCTCTATCAAAGAAATGATGAAGTCTTCTCCAATCCGCTTGTTGTCAAAGGCTTCGAAAACAAAATCATGGTTATGGCATCGTCGTCTCAATCACTTGAACTTCGGCACCATTAATAACCTCTCCAGAAAGGATCTTGTAAGAGGCTTACCCAGATTAAAGTATGAAAAAGATCATCTTTGTTCAACATGCCAATTGGGAAAAATCAAGAAATATGCCCACAAACCCAAACCCACAAACTCAGTAATGGAAGTTCTGCATACCCTTCATATGGATTTGTGCAGACCAATGAGAGTGCAAACGATTAATGAGAATAAATATATTTTAGTCATTGTTGATGACTACTCTCGATTTACTTGGGTAAAGTTTTTGAGGACAAAGGATGAAACTCAAGATGTCATCATCAAACTTATTAGCACTTCAGGTTAGACTTACAATCGCTGTTAGAATTGTTCGAACAGACAATGGCACAGAGTTAGTTAACAAAGACTTAAGTCAATTTTATGAAAGTGTTGGAATCAGTCATCAAAGAAGTGTTCCACGAACTCCTCCACAGAACGGTGTAGTTGAAAGACGAAATCGAACTCTTGTGGAAGCCGCAGAACAATGCTAATTTATTCAAAGGTTCCAATGTTTCTCTGGGCTGAAGCCATTGCCATTGCTTGCTACACCCAAAATCGTTCCCTCATACACACATCTCATGGAAAAACTCCATACGAACTTGTCCATAAACGAAAACTTGATCTCTCCTACCTTCGTGTGTTTGGTGCGTTGTGCTATCCAACGAATGACGGTAAAGATTTAGGTAAATTAAGAGCTAAGGCGGACATTGGAGTTTTTGTAGGTTATGCATCAAACAAGAAGGGTTACCGAATCTACAACAAAAGAACTCGAGATATCATGGAAACTATTCACGTCACGTTCGATGAGTTGACCGGGCAAATGGCTCGGGACAATCCAGTTCTGGACCCGCATCTCAACCTTCATCAAGTAGTCCCATCAGTTATACTCTTGTACTTAATCCCTCACCAGCAACTCCTTATGTACCTCCCTCAGAAGATGATTTGAAGAAATTGTTTGATCCAATGTTTGATGAACACTATGAGTCAATTGCTAATGATCTGTTAAATCCATCAACAGAGGCTGCTCTCATCCATGTCAATGAAGTTAACCCTTCAGTTTCTATGTCATTAAGTCAAGAAGCACCTGCTGCTGATCACTCTGTTTCATCAACAAATCATCAATCATCGAGTGTTCATCATGGAATTGCTTCTGGCACCTATGATGGAGATAATCCTTTTGCTACTCCTGAAGATGCCCTATTTGAGAACATATTTGCTCCTGAACCATCATCATAACCATCTTCATCAGGAGAAAACGACTCTGCTACTTCAGTTCCTCACAACAACCACAACGAACACCTTAGAAAATGGACACATGATCATCCATTGGACAACATCATTGGAAACCCCTCTCGTCCAGTATCCACTCGTAAACAACTTGCAATTGATGCCTTATGGTGCTTCTTCAACTCCGTACTCTCTAAGATCGAACCAAAAGACGTTAAAACTGCCATGAATGAAGACAGTTGGTTCAATGCCATGCAAGAAGAAATTCATGAGATTGATCGACTAGATGTATGGGAATTAGTACCTGCTCCTGACTGTGCTATGATCATTGCTCTAAAGTGGATCTTCAAAGTAAAACTTGATGAGCATGGTGATGTATTAAGAACAAGGCTCGATTGGTTGCAAAAGGATACCGTCAGGAGGAAGGTATTGACTTTGAAGAATCATTTGCTCCGGTTGCACGCGCTCGAGGCGATCGGAATCTTCTGGCTAATGCTGCAGTAAGAACATGGTAGTCTATCGGATGGATGTAAATACGGCTTTTCTTACCGAGATCTTAAAGAAGTCGTATACGTCAGCCAACCTGAAGGTTTTGTGAATCCAGAGAATCCTACTCATGTCTATCGCTTGAAGAAGGCTCTCTACGGTTTGAAGCAAGCTCCAAGGTCATGGTATGATACGCTATCAAAGTTTCTTCTATCTACTGGATTCAGCAAAGGAGCAGTTGACCCGACATTGTTCACCAGAAAGTCAGGCAAACATTTAATTCACGTTCAAATTTATGCTGATGATATTATTTTTGCCTCGACTGACCCCAATGAATGTGACCGTTTTTCAAATGAAATGGGTTCCAAATTTCAAATGTCAATGATGGGACAAATGTCATTTTTCTTGGGATTACAAATTTTACAAAGTCCCGGAGGCATTTTTATCAATCAATCTAAATATGCAAATGAGATTTTAAAGAAATTTGGATTTGATTCTTGTGACCCTGTTGACACTCCCATGATAGAGCATACTAAACTGGATGAGGACCACTCAGGGATCATGGTAGATCAAACGAAATATCGTAGTATGATTGGATCCCTGATATACCTCACAGCCAGTAGAACTGATATTCTGTTCGCTGTATGCATGTGTGCTAGATACCAGGCTAAGCCTACCAAAAAACACCTTGAAGCGGTTAAACGGGTCTTTCGGTATCTCCAAGGAACCATCAACATGGGACTTTGGTACCCGAAGGACACCGGTATGTCACTAACAGCCTATGCAGATGCTGATCATGCAGGATGTCAAGATACATGTCGAAGCACTTCTAGAGGTGCTTAGTTTTTGGGTGATAAGCTTGTGAGCTGGTCTTCAAAGAAACAAATGAGTACTTCTATATCCTCTACAGAGGCAGAATACATAGCCATGTCATCTTGTTGTGCTCAAATCCTATGGATGAGATCCCAATTATCTGACTATGGCTTTGAATTCAACAAAATCCCTCTGTACTGTGATAACAAAAGTGCAATTGCTCTCTCATGCAACAATGTTCAACATTCAAGAGCAAAACATATCGACATTCGACGTTATTTCATCAGGGAGCAAGTGGAAAACGGTGTGGTGGAACTTTATTTTGTAAGGACTGAATACCAGTTAGCAGACATCTTCACCAAAGCTCTTCCTAGAGAACGTTTTGAGTTTATCCTCCCACGACTTGGTCTAAAGAGTCTACAACCGGAAACACTTAAACGTCTTCAAGAGGAAGAAGATGAGTAAAAGGTTTTTCTACATCCATCTCTTGTATATATTTTTTTCAAAAAGCAAAATATAAAATTATAAAACCAACAAAAAGCAAATGGAAAAATATAAAACTTTCAAAATTCCATAAAAATTTGAAAAAAACTCGAAAATTTTTAAAAATATTTTCGTTTTGTCATGTTTTTCTTGATTCGAGAATATCTACGGTCTTTGAGCTGTCATTCAAAGAGTGACACGGGTCTTTAGATGTTGTTCGAATGTACAAATTTCATTTAAAAAATAAATAAATAAATAAATAAAATAAAAAATTTGAGAGAATGTAAATCAAAAGGCTTATAGTCATTTCAGTCTATAACCCGTTTTAAAAAAAAAAGAAAGAACAGAGCATACTTTATCTTATTTTTTCAAATCTCATGCTCTGATTCTATAAACAAATATTTGCTATCTAATGAAAACTAATAGCTTTGAAAAATAACTCGGACTCAATTTTTGAAAATCATCTGGACTTAACATTAGTCAAAATCTTTATCTCTCAATCAACAACTTATGTCATTGATTGAGGGGGAGAATGATTTCAATTAAATCAAAAGGTTATTTGTCATACAATTGTTTTCAAAAGATACTCATGCATGTTTAATCTTTGGAGTTTAAAGTCTCAGATTTGATCCTTATCGGTTAAATGTTTTCATAAGCAAATCACAATTCTCCTCAAAAGCTTTCAAAATCAATTTAAATCTACAGAGATCACAAATCTCAAATGATTTGAAAATTGTGATCGAGGGAGAATTTGTGATTTAAATTGGATTTAAACTGATAATTCGATAAAGTATTTTATAGTGTTCTACAAGCTCTCCTCCCCACATGTGCCAAACGATTTCAAATTTTCCATGCATATGTTGAGGGGGAGCATCTATTTCAAACCAAAAAAGATTGAAACGTGATTGATTTGTTTCAACGTGCAGGTTTTCCCTAATATGTGCAAAACACTTTCAAATTTCTATGCACATATTGAGGGGGAGCAACTTTTTAGAAACCACATCCTTTCCAAAATTATCCTTAACAAAGTATGAAAAATACTAATTTTGATCAGGAAAGTGATGTTGATATCTTTTAGAAAATGGTAATCCAAGAAGTGAATCCTTCCTCTTGCCTCCGTGTGCCAAAACGATTTCAAATACATGATGCACATGTTGAGGGAGAGCTCTTTTTTCTAAAAATATCAAAAAAAATTCAGGTACAAAATGCTTTGATTATATATCACAAGTATCTGGATTGATTTTCAAATGGTTTTCAATTGGTTCCAATGGCAGATGAACAATACCAAATAGACCGACCAAATTTACTTTATGTATGGTGATATAAGGATGGTTAGGTTAGGTATTCGTTCCCACGATCCCGCCAGAGCCGGAGGGATCTACCCAGGGACAATCCACTAGATAGTGTAGAGTCCTTAGGTATGATGAAAAAAGGAGAAAAATGAGATATGGGAAGAGTGCGGACTGAGAAAGAGCTAGAACTAGAATAAACCCAACAAGGTTCTAGTTATGAAGTCTCGGTAAGCACTGAAGGGGTTGAAGAATGAAAAAGAATTGAATGAGAAAATGGTGAAAATAAATAGCCCTCCAATTATTCAACCTTAGGGCAGAAACCGGTTCAATACATATGCTACTGGTTGTTACTAAGGTAACACCGGTATTGAAGACAAGACGTCATGGACCCAGTGACGCACTGCACTACAACTTCCCAAGCTACTCAAGTTTCTCTTAAAAGGGACTTGTTTCATTCTCACGGCGAACCTACATAATCTATCGACTTTCTCTTAGAGATTGTTGATATTGAAGAAGGAGACCCTCTCCCTAGTCTCTGGCATAGGATCCAAATGTGCACAATTGAGTCTAGAGCCACGAGATCATCAAATAAATCTCATTAAGGACACAATCAATGAAGACTCTCTGTTTCACACAATGTGGAAAGAGAGAATATATTTTAAGAGTCCTACGCATTATCCTTGTGGTATTGCCAGAACATCTGAGTGATATGCAAACATATTCACAATGAAGATGGAAAGCCTTTTAGAGTCAACATCAAACAAACTCTTGGTAGGTGGCATGTGAGATCTATTCTATAGATCAACCATGTGACAACTGAACAGAAACAATGGAGCGATTCAAATTCATGAATCAATCCTGGTTCAGGTTATGGATTGACGGATACCTTTGAAAAACCGGCCGTTGTGCTTCAAATACTTTTCTCTAGCACATCGACTGTGCATTAATATTTCAAAATTAAAAAGGTGTTTATGATTGATAATTGATTTTCATTAAAACATTCGTTGTATTGCAAAAACAATTTATATTAAGCGGTACATGATTGTTTTTCAAATCTCTTTTCATCAATCAGTGAATCTCAAATTCGCTGGTTCACTCACTCCGTGTTGTCTTTTTTGAGACGTTCCGGTTTGAGAACAGCTAGAACAGCTGTGAAACCCTGTCAAGGAGATTCTTCGAATTATACCGATCACAGGCAGTACTTGTGTGATCAACGGGAACCGTGGGCGTGTACCTCAATTCAACGAAAGTGATCAAAGACACTTTCGTGCGCTTTATTGCTAACTGTTGTATGCAGGTACACCCAACGTTTGCAGCTGATCAAAATGGAGAGGTCAATCCATAGCCACATGCTCATACAATACATTCATTTCCAAAGAAATCATGATTAGTGCATCAATGACTCTGATATTCTCACCCCATGCTTCTGCTATGATGCTGCCAATATCATGAATCAACTAAAGCTTTCGCTACTCTGATGAGAAAATTTCATGATCCAGAATGTGAGCATATCGGTCCGATTGTCACAACATCACATAATGTCAACACTACAAAGGAAGAGTCAAAGATTTATGGTAGATGATGATCTCAATGCTGGCTCAAAACTCATTATCACGTGGATCAGTTAAAGACCTCCACTTGGATTAACCAAACATGCAAAAATGAAGAATCAATGACTACGGGCTACAGAGCAAAAAACATTTACAAGAATCCAAGAACAATCTTAATGTAATATCTGTTTGTATTCAATGTAATTTGAGGTGACCTCCCTTAGGGGGAGATTGTTAGGATTTAGTAAATCCAGTTATTAAAGTGTCGGCCACCTCAAGTATATGTAATCGTTAGAAAGCTCGTAGCCGTAGTTGTTTTATGTTAAATAGTATTTAGTTAAGAAACACCGTGGAGGACGGACGGGTCTTTACACACTGTATGCCTGATCCACAGCCCGTAGGTGGCGTTTATGTAAGAAACTATAAATACCCTCTACCTCTCAAGGTAGAGGGTTGGAGCTTATAATAATACTTTTACTTTCTCTTACTAAGTTCCCAAACCTCTAACTCTTTCTCTCTCTAAAAAACTTATAGTATACGCCATATTTGATCATGATTTGATGTGTTTGTGAAATTCAATATGTTACACAATTCAACACCAAGTCTATTCTAAACCTACCATACACCTTCTTAGGGTGTCATGGGTTCTTAAACATCATCAAAAATGATATGTTTCAAGGGATTAATTATAGGATGATTATAACTCATAATAAGTAATAAAAACACTTAAAAGTGGTATGAATCACATAATACTTGCATGATTTGTACTAGGATGATAAAAAAAATAACTCAAGAATGATTATGAATGATTAGAAAAGATCATGAAAAACTTACTAGTTATATGATGAGGTTTAAGTAACTATGTGTCCTAAATACTACTAGGTTTTCTTATTGCAAAACCTTAAAAGAAGTAATCTAGAGTTTATATGAGCACTTGATCTTGAAAATATTTTTGATTCTCTTGTGTTTCTAGCCTTGGCCGATCACCACCATGGGAGGAGAGGCTTCTCTTTTTATTTTTTTCACCTTTTGAAAGTGTAAAGTATGTGTTTTTGGTTTCTAAATATCTTGTAATAATTTTTGCTTAGTCATGTAGATGTGTAGGTGTCCCAAAATTACAAGATTTTTATAAAAGAATATGGTGACTCACCATGGGAGGTCGGTCAAGGGTATTTAGGGGGGGGGGGGGGATTTGATGTATTTTGTAGTTAAATGTATTATTTGTTAAGTATAATGTGTATTTGGTACATGTAATTAATTATTTATTGTAGCTTTAATTAGAAATCGATTTTAACGAAGCAAAATAAAATATTTTGAAGTCATAAAAATTATAAAAATGTATTTCTCGCAAGAATTGAGTGAATAAATAATTATCGAGTTGAATTTACGAAAACCGTCGTAAATATTTATATATAACAATTTATATACAAAATAAATTCAAATCATCGGGTAAACTGATAATATAATTTTTATAGTCTTAAAATGAGTATAAAAATATATTAGGAAAATTTTTGGAAGTGCCGGATCAATTTTCCAAAAATAAATGATCGTACGATAGCGTTTATTAAATAGAAAAAGCAAGTAGTTGCAACCTGTGTGTTCACAAAGCAAAGGCATTGTAAATCCACTCAGTTCCAAGTTCCGCCCGTAATAGTTCGCAAAGCAAAGGCATTGTAAATCCACTCAGTTCCAAGTTCCGCCCATACAAAACTTGCAACCTGTGTGTTCACAACCCATTGCACAAAATATAGTGTGTCTAGTGGTCAAGTGTACACTGTCATAATAGTTCACAATATAGCACCACGTATATAATAATGTATGCTAGGTAAAGCCCCTAGAATAAATAATATGCGTTCCGTAACATAGTGAACGAGAGGTTGGCCGACCTCTAATAGCGCTATCCATACTACCTACTAATAGGAGACTAACAATGCGAATGTACGAACAGTACATCATACAACTATTATACACAATTAAGAACACTCCGAACATGGGAGAATTTGCACTGCTCCGTACAAGGGAGACTTTATAGTGATGCTCCGAACATGGGAGACTTTATAGTGATGCTCCGATCATGGGAGACTTTAGGTCAAGGTCATAGCACGTACGGTTCAATAAGTTCAAACAAGTCATAAGTTCGTATTTAAGTTTAAGGGTTCCATTCAAAAGTTCGTAATTAAGTTCAAGTGTTCCAGTCGAGTTCAAAAGTTCAAAATAGTCAAAGAGCTCAAAACATATCAAAAGGTTCAAAATAGTCAAAGGGTTCAATATTATGTCAAACAAGTTCAAAATAGTCAAAGGGTTCAATATAAAGTCAAACAAGTTCAAAATAGTCAAAAGGTTCAATATTAAGTTAAAAGAGATTAATCATATGTCAAAATGTTTTAAATCAAATTAAAAGAGATTAATTATATGTCAAAGTGTTTTAAATCAAGTTAAAATAGATTAATTATATGTCAAAATATTTTAAATCAAGTTAAATGAGATTAATTATATGTCATAAGAGTTTAATCAAGTTAAAAGATACTAGTATTAATTATATGTCAAAAGAATTAAATCAAGTTAAAAGAGATTAATTATATATCAAAAGAATTAAATCAAGTTAAAGGAGATTAATTATATGTCAAAAGAATTAAATCAAGTTAAAGTGTTCAAATCTATGCCAATATGTTCCTATCAAGTTAAAAGAGTTCAAATATATATGTCGAAGGGCTCAAAATCAAAGGAAGTGGTTCAAATAATAGTGTTCATAACATAGTGATCAATTTAGTTCGGGCACAATCTGCTTACTAGCATAAGTAGTGAAACAACAGTTATTTAAGTTCATATAAGGGTAAAGTAAAAGCAAGTAGTTGAGCATGTATCTCCCCCAAAGAGTTTATAAAACAATTAAACGAGTAAAAGTGGGGCTACGAACTCACCTGATGCAATGATTATGATGACAAAAGTAAATACACTGAAATGAGGTGCGATCTCTATCCGCAACCTAATATGAATGATATGTCCTAATGTAAGTCATGAAACAATGTCGTGCATGCAAACTCATATGATATCCATACCACTTGTACATTTTTGAAAATAAAGTTTATCGTCGAAAAATAAGTTTATAACGTCTTGACAAGTTATAAATTACCTTACTAGTACTTACATTGAAATGATATCCTACGATAATCATTTAGTGATTTATTATGAAATTATAGTTTTTCGTCGAAAAATATTACACTTGGACAATCATGAAAATGACTAATTTTGAGTGATCGTAAATTATTCATTATAGCTTCGCTTGACAAACGGTTAAACATTATAGAAAATAGAATAGGCGAACTCACTTTTACTTGAAGACATCGTTTTCTCAAAAGCATTCTATTGATATGAAAAACGACTCCAATCACGGTCACTAGCGACAAACATTTTGACTAATAGAAAATATACATGTGTTATTACTTGTGAAAAATAGTTACGATATCCCTATTTAAAATGTGTATAACTTAGTCGTTATAAGTCCGTTTTCTACGTTTTATATATCCTTAGCTTCGTGTTAATGTTTACAAATATATTTTTGACAAATCGACTCATTTAGACAATGTTTAAAACTCATTTTTGCACTTAAAATAACCCTTAACAGCATGCATTTTCCTGAAAATATAGTTTTCGTCGTTAAACTTGAAAATATCGTAACTTCTTCGTTATAAATCCGTTTTAACCCGTTCAAGCGACCACGGTTTTGTTTTAAAGTATATTTTCTGAATATCTAGCCCAAAATAATTTATAACCTGTCGGATTTTCCAGATTTTACAAAAACCAACAAACCACTATTTAATGTTGTCGAAAGTGATTTTTCTTGCGTAATACTTATTCTAACCACTTCAAATCAACACCAAATGTATTCTAAACCTACCATACACCTTCTTAGGGTGTCATGGGTTCCTAAACATCATCAAAAATGATATGTTTCAAGAGATTAATTATAGGATGATTATAACTTATAATAAGTAATAAAAACACTTAAAAGTGGTATGAATCACATAATACTTGCATGATTTGTACTAGGATGATAAAAAAAAATAATTCAAGAATGATTATGAATGATTAGAAAAGATCATGAAAAACTGACTAGTTATATGATGAGGTTTAAGTAACTAGGTGTCCTAAATACTTCTAGGTTTTTATTGCAAAACCTTAAAAGAAGTAATCTAGAGTTTATATGAGCACTTGATCTTGAAAATATTTTTGATTCTCTTGTGTTTCTAGCCTTGGCCGATCACCACCATGGGAGGAGAGGCTTCTCTTTTTATTTTTTTCACCTTTTGAAAGTGTAAAGTATGTGTTTTTGGTTTCTAAATATCTTGTAATAATTTTTGCTTAGTCATGTAGATGTGTAGGTGTCCCAAAATTGCAAGATTTTTATAAAAGAATATGGTGACTCACCATGGGAGGTCGGCCAAGGGTATTTAGGGGGGGGGGGGGGGGGGGGGGGGGGGGGGGGGGGGGGGGGTTTGATCTATTTTGTAGTTAAATGTATTATTTGTTAAGTATAATGTGTATTTGGTACATGTAATTAATTATTTATTGTAGCGTTAAATAGAAATCGATTTTAACGGAGAAAAATAAAATATTTTGAAGTCATAAAAATTATAAAAATGTATTTCTCGCAAGAATTGAGTGAATAAATAATTATCGAGTTGCATTTACGAAAACCGTCGTAAATATTTATATATAACAATTTATATACAAAATAAATTCAAATCATCGGGGTAAACTAATAATATAATTTTTATAGTCTTAAAACGAGTATAAAAATATATTAGGAAAATTTTTGGAAGTGCCGGATCAATTGTTCAAAAATAAATGATCGTACGATAGCGTTTATTTAATAGAAAAATATACGTTTAATGAAAAATGCAAACCCATGTATGAACTATTATGAAAATAATGTTACTGATGATAGGCAGACTAACTCTAGTCTATATGAAGTGTCTTTAATGATTTTTCATGAATACGCAGCTAAACCATTACGGTTTCGCGAATTTGGCACTCGTAAACCTAGTTTACGAAAAGTGATGAATAGTGAATCTTAAATAGTGATTTTTCTCCGGGAATGAATAGTGTTTCGTGAATAGTAAAATTTTAAAATAACTTCTCAAAATATCAACTTGACTTCAAAAACGATGAATAGTGAAATGATGAATAGTAACCGATGAATAGTAAATTCCCGAGATGAATAGTAAAATTTTTTAAAGTTTGCAAAATGACCAGAAATTAAGAGTTGTGACAGCTTCTATACCCATTTGACTCTTGTGTGCAAAGCATTTCAGAACTAACCAAGCTACAAACTGAAGATCTGACAGAAGCCGCAGCGCTATTGGTTAAAGTTATGAACAAACAGAAGCGAGCTCAGGAGATTCTGTTGTTCATAGAGAAGCTGAAGGGCATGGTGTATTGATCCGGTTTTTCTTGGTTTTTCTGGAATATCTTTTGGGTTTAAGCAGTATTGTGAATGGGTAGTCTTGTTATGTGAATGGGTAGTCTTGTTTTAGGTTTAAACAGACTTGGTAATGTTTATGGTTCTGTATGTTTGAACATCGTTGTTTTTATTTCTTTTTTTTAATTATTCAATGCGTAATGAATCTTAGGTTTATGGTAACATATTATTTGTTTTAGAACATACCTTTCTTTCGTATATGCTGTAGATTGTTGTCTTTGTATAGGCATGCTGTAGTCACGTAGTGCGAAACCGATCTTGGTAGCCTTTGGTTTGTTCCATAGGTAGTTTGTAACACCCTCAATTTCATGATACGCAGCGGAATTCAAACTGGGTGTTACTTCATGGCACAATAATCATAACAATAGAAAACGATATCTAAAGGAGTCGTTTTAAAAAGGATTTATCATTCAAATTATTCAAATATAACAGAATTTACAAAATAGGTCCCAGTTGGTTCCATTGTTTACAAAGTACATCAATATAAAGTCTTTGATGTTTTGTGAATGATTAAATATTTATAGCCTTCTTGATCTAGTCCTTGCCCTTCCGTGCCAGCTTCAGACATTATGGACCTGAAATACATGCTTAAAACTGTCAACACAAAGGTTGAGTGAAATTCATATAGTTTGTTTGATGGTTGAACACATTATGTTGGTAGTGTGAGTTAATTTAGACTCACACCAATAGTTTGAAAACAAAATAGTTATTATTGTTTGGTACGGCTGCCTCAAGTATATGATACTTGAGCCCGCTTTTGTTTGTCACCAAGCTTATGAAACCAAGGCGTTAACGTGTTCCAATATTAATTGGAGAAACTATTGGTACTTTCCCTAATAGGTAAAATTGTCGTTTTTACTAAATGTTACTCAAATATAGTGCGTTTGTTTGCCTACCCGGTCAACACAAACGAGATTCGTCAATCCCAATAGATCTATTCACAATATTTGTGCTCATTCTCTCCAGTGATTAATGGTTCATGATTTATGGACTTATATTTGGCAAATGATGGTTACTTAGTGACAATATGACAATCAGATAAACATATAGTTTGAAAGCAATGTGTTCGGTTTAAAATAAAGCATGTATCTCCCCCAAGGGTTTGTAAAACAATTAAGTAATAAAAAGTGGGGCTATGAACTCACCTCATAGTAAATGATATCAAATGTATAATGAGAATGATGGATATGCTGTGAGAACTTCTACGAGCAACCTAGAATAGGATGTTGCGACTTAGGTTTGAAATAATGATGCGAAAGAAATAACAAACCTATATACGTCTCTATGTTGATCATGATGTAGTACATGGTTTTTGTGAATGTCGTTTATAGAAATGGTCTAGTTGTGAAAACGTGTTTAGTTTATACATATCGTACTACTGTTGGGGCCATATTCAGAGGTCATGTAGTAAACGTTCGAGGAGATAGGACACTTTAAATTGTAAATCCAGCAACTCGTCGAAACGTTTTACTCAAATGAAAACCCCTCACATGAAGCTTCCTAGTTTTGTAGCACTTAGAAGATAAAACATAGATTTTGAATGAAGATTGTTATATCATAAAGTTTATCATGTTTTTAGGTAATATCTAGTTTTTAAAAGTTCTCATTGTTTACTAGTGATTACAACTTATTAACATGTTCAAGAATGAAGTTTTGGTAAATATCGTCTGAAAAGGTACAATGGTCATTTTTCCGTTACTTGTGAAAACACTATTTCAAAGATTAAATGAAGTTTTGTTAAGTTAACATGTAACTAGCTATGAAAATAACTTGGTTTTGCTTTTAGTTGTGACAAAAGTATAGTCGTGAAACTATATATAGGGCAGTTTCAGTTTTTGAAAAATAATTGCCTATTTAAGCGTTTTCAAGGTCCGAGCTTCTTAACTACTGAAGGAAAACGTCGTTCCGGACAACTTTCGTGTTTTAACTTTTTGATGATTCAGAACAGAAGTACCACTTTCAAAATGGACAGCTGCTTAACAACTTGTGTTTAGGCAGTTTCGGCGTTTTGGTTTTGCTAACTTCTTTTGGCTATAACTTTTGACTCTTTTGTCCGTTTCGGGTGATTCAAGTTGCTATGTTTACCTTTTTATCTTTTCTACCATAATATGTAAGATAGAAAGTCCATATGCGACTGGTTTTAATGGTCTCAAATATGTAGAATATGACTAGTTTACTAGTTTGTTAGTTTTACAACAATATGTGAATTAAAACATGTAATTGAGTATATGTACATCATGAATCAACATAGTAACTATATATATAGCATGAAATTGTTAAGATTATGAATAATAAAGATGAGATGATGGTGGTGATTAGTTGCTTACAACTTTTGGCTTTCAATAAGAAAGGAGTAACTAGTAAGGATCGGACTTTGATTGAACACTTAGGACCTTGAATTGAGCTAGCTTTATACACCTTGGCACCCTTGTAATCTTGAAGAGTTGGTGATGAAGTACTAAGTGACTTGAGTGGATCTAAACTCAAGAAGATCACTTAAACTTGCTAGAGATTTGATGTAGTAACTTACTACTTGAAACTTCTTTGCATAAACTTGGAGTTTATAGATCAAATGATGGAAGATATGAATGATTTATGCTATGAACGACCCAAATCAGTGTTTGAGGGTGTTTAGGATGTATTTCTCTTGCTATTTATAGGAGGGTAAGTTTGGTTAACCATATATTGGGTTAAATGTTAACCATGGTTAAGTTAGGACACATGTAATGATCTAAATGAACCATGGTTAGGATTAAGACACCAAGATGATGAATCCCCACCCCCCTTAATTCAGCCATAACAAGCATAGGTGGCTTAGATGATAAGTCTTTGTCTTATCTTGAGTTTAGAGCAAGATTTGGTTCCGTTAAATGCCAACCGTAAGTTGCTAAGCCATAAAACGTAAAACCGGGTATCGTAAAAATACGAAACTTGCAGGAATGATGAAAATCATCATTATACTCCATCTAAAAATATAAAATGGGCGATAAGTCTCATTGGGTGCAAAAACGCTGCTTAAAGCTGGAAACACGGGTCAAGAACGTGTAATTCGCAATTTATCAGAAAAGAACGAGATTTCAGGGAAATGACCGTGAATTTATTTAGAGTAGACTAAAATTAGTCTAAAAGTGATATGAGATGTCAAAATGTGGTTTTCGTCATACGTGGGATAACTTAACAGTTATACGTGAAGTCTAAAAGTTACGCGATTTAAGAAAAATATAGAACGTACAAGGTTAATTTCTTTATGGTCAAAAGAGGAGGAAAATATGTTTGACTTTTCCAAAAATTGTAAAAGTGTCAAAACATCTTAGAAAACACAGTGCAGGAATTGTTAAGTCTGGGTCTAAGTTGAATTGTTAAAACGTAAGTTTAGTCTCGTACTGCTCAGGGTTTATTTGGTAACATTTTTAAATAAAATCTTAAAAATTCTTCTAATTTATTATGAGTGATCTAAAAATTAATCTGATGTGAGGAAAATTGTCAGAGTTGATTTTCGTTATGCGCGGGATGTTTAAATGGTGTTCCGACCAAAAAGAAACTTTAAAACGATGTTTTCTTAATAACTTTTGCGAAGATGATCTAACGATTGTCAAACTCTCAGGATATTACTAAAATAATTTAACTTACGAGAATGTGAAGTAAAAATTTTACGTGATGAATAGTTAAAGTGAATAGTAATTTCTTGAGGTGAATAGTAAAAATTTGAGAATGGATAGAAATCCTGAATATGCCAATTGTTACAGTCTCACCACCTTAATGGGAATTCCGTCCCGGAATTCAATGTGTGTTATCCGATGTTGAAGTGTCTAGAAAAATGAGGGTGTATACGCCGAATTCTAATCTTTGCGTTCTCAAGTTTTTGGTCATAGAATGTGTTATGTACCATTTTAAGTTTTTGGTGGTGGCTTAAGTTGATAACCTAAAGGTATATGATGTTGTTGATGTGAAATGGTTTATAATGATGTGATAATTGTCGTTTGTAGGAAAGTCTTGATAGTCGCAAGTGATTATCCAAACCATTTCCAAAGTTGATCATGTATTAGGTGGTTTCGGGATGAAGGCTATATCGTATGGTGTTTATGTCTATTGGTGTTTAAAAGAAACGTGGTACTGTGAAGTTTTACATACTGAATTTCAATGGGGTTCAGATAATGATGTGATATGTTGACGATTAGAAGAGTGCAGCGTACGCTTACCATTATTCTTAGGTAGAGATGTCAAGTTTGTTTTAAAATCAAAAGTGAATTTTAAAGGAATATGGCGGAATAATATCCTTGCAACCTAAACAGGCTAGTACTTCTAAGAAATGACGAGAAGATTTGATGACTATTCCAAGATAGTAGTTCGGATTATCTCATGTATGAAAATTTCAAGAATGAAATTAGGTAGTATAAATAAGATGTTAAGATTTTGCTGAGTGGTAAGACACTATCGTGTCTCTAGATCTTTTTAATGAATTCTGGTGGTTTATCGAGTTTAAGTAGGAAATTAACCTGAACATAACACTAGTACAACTATTCTCTGTATTTGAAAATTTTAAGTCGAACATAGTTAGTCAGACTATGTTCCACTATCCGTAGGTTAAATATAGGTGACTAGACTACATTTAGCCGAGGTTCGATAAATTTTCCAAATACCTAAATTAGGTATACTTGTGATATGTCCATAGCTTTTGAGAAATTGTCCGCTAAGCAAAGGCGATATCAAACCATTCAGTTGCAAGTCATGGCCATAAAAGACTTGTAACCTATGTTTTCACATTCTATTGCATAGAAGATAGTATGGGTAGATATGTGTGGAAAGGAAATCTTAAGTAATCCTAAAATAGTCCATACTTGACTAGCATCACGGACCTTTAACAATGAAGGTTTCAGAAGAGAATTTTGATGAATGTAGAGAAAGTTGCTGAACTTCAGCTTTTGTAGATGATGAGTCAGTTTATCTTTTAGAAATCTCATTTCTTGTATTTCCATTAAGGAAATTGATAGATTGTGACGGGTTTCATGTAAAACAATATCATATAATGTTTATAAGATAATTTTTAGAGACTTTGTATAACTTACAATGTCTGTGAAGTAAATTAAACCATTGTGTAATTCACAATGTCTTGAGAAATGATAGAGAGGTCATTGTGTAACCCACAATGTCTTGAGAAATGATGGAGAGGCCATTGTGTACTCATAATGTCTTGAGAAATGATGGAGAGACCATTGTGTAACTCACAATGTCTTGAGAAATGATGGAGAGACCATTGTGTACTCACAATGTCTTGAGAAATAAATGAGACCACTTTAGGATTTACAGTGTCTGAGAATGTAATAGACACCACTATAAGATTTACAGTGTCTGAGAATGTAATAGAGACCACTGTAGGATATACAGTGTCTGAGAATGTAATAGAGACCACTGTAGGATTTACAGTGTCTGAGAATGTAATAGAGACCACTGTAGGATTTACAGTGTCTGAGAGTGTAATAGAGACCACTGTATCTCACAGTGTCTTGAAAAATGAATGAGACCATTGTATCTCACAATGTCTGGGTAGTAGGAAAGACCATTGTAATCAGTTACAATGTCTTGGATAAGTTTCGTAATCCTAAAATGCACGAGTAGATACATGATTGGGAAAATATGATTGTGCCGTAATGCCTTAGAATAGGCATACACATGTATGTTTGGTACATCGTTTATGATTGAAATTATGTCGTGTGTATATATCAATATACTAGTATGTTTGTATAGCTTAAAATGCCTAAAAGTCACATAATCGTCTGGAGGATGGAAGGCACGGAGAACGGAAGGCTATAAAATGTTTTTGTTTGTAAAAGTAGTTATAGTTTAAGTCTCAATTAGACCCGTTTCTGTTAGGATCCAAATATTATTGTGTTGATGATTCGGGTGGTCTTGGATGATCAAAATACATGTTTACCATAGTTAGAGAGTTAGTAGAGAGAGAGGGTGTTCTTGCTAGATGTTTACACAAAAGTATGGAATATTAGATTGAATGAGAAGCAGCACCACCCCTTCCATGGATGGAAGGGGTATTTATAGTTACATGAAATACGACCTCCTATCGGCCTGTGGATCAGGTATACAGTGGGTAAAGACCCGTCCTTCCTCCACGGAGTTGCTCTAAACTAACTACGCTACAAACTAACAAATAAACTACTTAATAACGTAACAAACGACACGTCTACGAGCTAACATATGCTAGACTTATAATTGGGGTGACCGACACTTTAACAGGGAATTTTCTAATTCCTAACAATCTCCCCCTAAGGGAGGTCACCCCATGAAATACATTTTGCATCCTAGCATTCTATCTTTGTCTTTAGTTCTTGAGCTCGTAGACTTGAATTCTTCAACATCTGCATCTTTGTGCTTTTGTAGCGATTCTTTAAAGTCCGCATTGAATTGTACTTTAAGTGGAGGCCTTTGAACTGATCCACATCTTTGATGATCTTCGAGCTTTTATTGAGATCATCAGCCACAGTAAATCTCTGGATCACCCTTTATTGTGTTGCCATCATGTGAAGTTGTGACTTTTGGACCGACATGCTCACACTTTTGAATCATGACATCTTTCCATCAGAGTAGCGGAAGCCTTACTGGTTCATGATATTTGCAACAGCGAAGCAGAAGCATAGTATGAAATATCAGAGCCAGATTATGTAGATATGCACCAGTCATGATTTCTTCAAATTAAGTGAGGATGCTGTGAGCATGCGGCTTTGGAATGACTCCTCAATTCTGATCAGCTGCAACCGTCCAAATGTACCTGCAAACAACAGTTAGCAATAAAACACACGAAAGTGTCTTTGATCACTTTCGTTGAATTGAGGTACACGGCCCACGGTTCCCCGTTGATCAGTACAAGTACTGCCTGTGATCAGGTAGGATTCCGAAGAATCTCCTTGACAGGGTTTCGCAGCTGTTCTAGCTGTTCTCAAACCGGAACGTCTCAAAGAAGACAACACGGAGTGAGTGAACCAGCGAATTGAGATTTACTGATTGATGAAAAATGATTTGAAAAACAATCGCGTATTGCTTAGAAGAAAGAGTTTTGCAATACAACGAAGATTTTATGAGAAAGATCAATTTTCAATCAAAAATACTTTTTGTATTTGAAAAGAGTACACATTCGACGTGCTAGAGAAAAGAAGAATTTTGCACATCGAACGGTTTTTCCAAAAGTATTTTTTCAATCAGAGATACTTTTTGAATTTGAAAACATAAGTACACATTCGACGTGCTAGAGAAAAGAAAAGATTTGCACATCGAACGGTTTTTCCAAAAGCATCCGTCAATCCATTTCCTGGACCAAGGTTGATTCACGAGTGAATCGCCCCATCGTTTCTATCCAGTTGTCACATGGTTGATCTATAGAATAGATCTCACATGCCACCTACCAGGAGCTTGTTTGATGTTGTCTCCAGAAGGCTTTCCATCTTCATTGTGAATATGTATGCATATCACTCAGATGTTCTGGCAATACCACAAGGATAATGCGTAGGACTCTTAATTATATTCTTACTTTCCACATAGCGTGAAACAGCAAGTCTTCATTAACTTTGTGTCCTAATGAGATATTGTGGATGATCTCTTGGCTCTAGACTCAATCGTGCACATTTGGTTCCTATGCCGGAGACTAGGGAGAGGGTCTCCTTCTTCAATATCAACAATCTCTAAGAGAAAGTTGATAGATAATGTCGGTTCCCCGTGAGAATGAAACAAGCCCTTTTAAGAGGAACTTGAGTGGCTTGGGAAGTTTAGTGCAGTGCGTCACTGGGTCCATGACGACTTGTCTTCAATACCAGTGTTACCTTAGTAACCACTAGTAGCATATGAATTGAACCCGGTTTCTGCCCTAAGGTTGAATTGATGGAGGGCTATTTCTTTTCACCCTTTTTTACATTCAATTCTTTTTCATTCTTCAACCCCTTCAGTGCTTACCGAGACTTCATAACTAGAACCTTGTTGGGTTTATTCCAGTACTAGCTCTGTCTCAGTCCGCACTCTTCCCATATCTCACTTTTCTCCTTTTTTCAATATACCTAAGGACTCTACAATATCTAGTGGATTGTCCCTGGGTAGATTCCTCCGGCTCTGGCGGGATCGTGGGAACAAATACCTAACCTAACCATCCTTATAACTCCATACATAAAGTAAAATGGTCGGTCTTTTGGTACAGTTCATTCTTCCTTGAAACCAATTGAAAAATCATTTGGAAAAACAATCAAGGTACTTGTGATATAAAATCAAAGCATTTTGTACCTTAATAGTTTTGATCATTTAGAAATGCTCTCCCTCAACATGTGCATATGATATTGAAATTGTTTGGCACATGGAGGCAAGAGTTCTTTGAAATAATTTCTTTGAAATAATTTCTTGATCACAATTTCCTACGAAAAAGCCATTTGATTTTCTTGGTAAAATTCTCCCCCTCAATATGTGCATAGGATATTTGAAATCATTTTATCACATAGAGGCAAGAGTTCTTTTGAAGCACATCCACGATCACAAAATCCATTAATAAAACCATTTTAAAACTCAATCAAGGTACTCTATGTTAAAACATAAAAGCTTTTGTACCTCGATAGTTTATTTTCCTTTAAAATGCTCCCCCTCAATATGTGCTTCAAGATTCGAAAGCGTTTAGCACATATGAGAGAGCAGCCTGCACAATTAAATCAAAACGATCACCTTTTATCAAATTTCATAATTAAATCACAAATTCTCCCCCGATCAAAAATATCAAACCCTTTGAGATTTTGGATCCCAAGTGATTTAATAAGGTTTAGAAAACATGGGAGAATATGTGGCCTGGTTTAAATACTCATCATGTTTTTGGATAAATCCTCCTCCTCAACATGTGCATTGTGTATGAAATCATTTGGCACATGGAGGCAGGAGTGCCTTTAAAGGACTAAAACCAATTCCATTTAAAACAGATTTGAGATTTAAAACACGATCTCTACCCCTATCAGAAATATCAAACCATTTGAGATTTGTGATCCCAACTGATTTAAATCATTTAGAAAAATTTGGGGAAAGACGTGGCTTGATTTAACTTTGAAAAAATGACAGATAAGGACCATTTTAAGACATTAAAGATTGTTAGTATCAGGTATGATTGTTTTATGAGATCTTTAAGTAAAATAAAACAATTTCACAATCAAACAAGAACAGAAAATATTTCATTTTGAAAGACCTTGATTCAAAAGAAAAATCATACCATGACATAACATTAAATCTTTAGATCACCACTTATTAACGTACAAAGCGGAACTTTTGTGAAGAAATATCGTTTGAAAATATTTTATTTTAAATCACTCTCCCCCTCAATCCATGACAGAAGTCAATAATTGAGTGACTTAGGTTTTGATAATATGAAGTCCGGTGATTTTCCAAATTAAGTCCAATTAATTTTCAAAACAATATTTTCCATTTTCAAAACAATTTAATCAAATTATTCAAAATTGTTTAAAAATGGTATCCTGCACAAAGATACGTTAGTGGTTGAGAAGCTTCCGTTGTTGTTGCTGTAGGGTTTGGAAGAAAAACCATCTGCTGATGCAGTGAGACTTCTTCTTACGTTGCATTTTGAATGCCAACTGAGGTCACATTAAGCTCCGTTTCTTCAATCACTTAGAAGAAAACCATCTGCTGATGCAGTGAGACCTCTTACGTTGCATTTATGCCAACTCTCCATAGAAGTCCAATTAAGCTCCGTTTCTTCATTTGTCAACCCAAGATATAGTTACCCTTTCCTTTCGGCATCCAATCATCTTCAATTGTGGGATCCGGATCGGGAACATTCTTATAGCCAATATACCTGCATACGTTAGTGAACACACATACAGATATATGGTGGTCGACATCACCCAAACAGCAATCGACTAATGAGAGTCAATGCAACATATCAATCAGATCATTTAAATGTATGGGAATAATGTGTTCATCAAACTCTAATCATCTAATCCTAGCAATCATATCCTAGGCACCTAGTCCTTCAACATAGGTTAACATCATTTTTAATTAAGCATATTCGGATAATTAAGAAAGCTCGTTAGAAGATATAGATTTGAAAACATTCTCCCCCTCAACCAATAACTCATTTTATAAAAGATTAAAAGCGCTGAAGTCATTGATTGAGTTTTCAATTTTTATAAAAACTCTGAATCTGATTGTTTTGAAAGCAACTCATTTTCCACCATTTTTGAAAACAACAAATATTTTTCTGAAGAATTTTAGACGGAAAAACATTTGTGTAGGAACAGCAGTCCTTCGACATACTTTCCTCAAATTGTTTTAGGATAAGTGCACGAAATATTTGAAAAATTGTTTTGCGCAACACTTTCCTTCCTTTAAAGAGCGGGTTGCTATCAGAAAAAATAGCAAGCCATAGTTTAAGCCCGGGTTACAGTCAGAAGTAACTGCAAGCCATTTTTTTGAAGCGCGGGTTACAGTCTGAAATAACTGTAAGCCATAAATTTTGAGACATGTTTAGAAAAAGAATATTTACACCTCCTGCTCGAACTTCATCTAAAGTCCCGTGCCATTATTGAATGACATTTCTAAGACCGTAGATGTTATCGATACCAGAAGACATGTCTTGAGAAACAATATTTTTGGTATTTTTGAAATTTTTCGATTTTTATGGGCTTTTGAGGGTTTTATATTTTTCTATTTTCTTTTTGTTGGTTTTATATTTTTGTATTTTGTTTTTCTGATAAATATATACAGTGATAGAGTAGATGATATAGTTAAAGAAGATGATGATACGAGTACCGAGATAAGGATATCGAGCAGCACGTCGTAGAAGATAGAAGTCATCAACTCTTAAACATTCACCACCAAAGCTTCCAGGGGCTCTTGAATTGAAAGAAGTTGAACCATCTGAAAGAGAGACTTTAGCAGCTTCCCCCCAAACCGAAAATCCTTATGTTGAGCAGATTCGAAGCTCTATTTCAAGCTTTCCTTAGCCAGGTGCACTGAGAAGCACACCATTATCATAAATCCCGCTGCTCCTTTCAAGAATAATCACCGTGATTCTTAGTTCGAGGTTATATCATCAACAAGAATAGCAACGTATCATCTCACTCTTTAAAATTCTTCTCAAATTTCATAACCACTGAAGTCTGACGTAATCCATTCCAAAAGGTGTCAAGAGACCACTTCCCCCGAGTAGTTGAAGTGATGCAGTCAGTCTCTTAGACTAGAGCTCACGAACCCGAATACACATACTCGAAGACAAAGAAACTTATACCATCGAAGTAGCAGATTAAGTCCAATAGCCAAAGAATAACCCCGATGTATACTTTTCTCTCCCCTGAAGAAAGTGTATGAAGCTCAAAAACCCGAAGTACCCGAATGCCCAAAAAGAGAATAACTGATAACATTGAAGAAACAGGCCGAATCACTGATTATCTCTGCGGATGACAATCTCTGCGGATGTCCACTCCGGAATAAGTGATTAATCCCTCAAGTGAGACAGCTGAGCGTCCCCAATGTACACAATCTCTCTCCTCTGATGAATGCGATAGCATCATCACACATTTGTGTACCTCTTTTATCATCAAAAACTAACTCTTCCATCTCTTCCCCCACATAGTTGGAATAAAAAAAACACTGAACGCCATGAGTCAAATCTTGAGTTTCTCTGCGGTAATGACAATAGTCTTCTCGGGATATCTTCAATCACTTAGAAGTATTAAGCTCGTCAAGATTACTCGCGTATAGATGTGTGTCTCCTTCCCCCTTGCTGGTTTTGATACTTCAGAATCAGCAACTCTATGTAAGCCCGTATACATGAAATCTTTTGAGAAGAACACTGGTAATCTTGTGGGAATCAACATGCTGAAGTAGAATGTGAGCAAGTCTAATTGGGGATTAAATCAGACATTTCACCCTTCCCCAATTAGTGCTCTCCCCTAAACCGACAATTTGTTTGATAGATGCCCAGATTAAGAAGAAGTCTTTGGATAATCAAATGCAACTCGTCTTTAGTCTTCTAACATATAGCAGAAAATATAGAACAGACTGTAGACTCGACCTTCTTCAAGATTGTCCAGTTGGGGAATAGATAGTTAACATCTTCAACTCACACCAAAAAGCATCCCACCAAAAAGCATCCCAATTAACTTACATCTTGCAAATCCCCTTAACTAAAATGCCTCCCAATCAAACAAGAACAGAAAGATGTTCATCAAGGAAATCAGTAATCAGGCCGCAACGAATACACAAGATGGTAACACCAAACTACCAATCACATCAAACAAGAACAGAGAGATTGTTCGGAATCATCATGTTGATGTATACGTGAAGCATTAACCGGAAGCACTTTGTTGATAAACTCATCAATCCGAGTGAAGATGTCAACCAATGGCTCTTAGAAAAGAAAAAATCCATGTGAAGATGACCCGATAAGAAGAAGCTCGGTTCTTACATGAGTTTAGAGCCGTATGACCATTTATATTCTCAAATATCAATCAACAATGCAAAAAATTCACACTTCTTCTCCCCCTCAAGAATTGCATACGGAGATGCCATTCTTGACTAAATAAGTGAAAAACATCCGAATGTTCTATTCACATTTCTCTCCCGCAAAATAAGCACATGATGTCGCCATCTTCATTATAATCGAGCACGTGGAATGAGAAAACAATCAGTGGTAGCCCGGTTCACTTTATGACTGAAGCGCATGGAAAAAGCATGAAGCATGTTGATGAGAATGGTCATTAATTAGAAGATTTCTCTTCTTCAGAAGATAAAGCGCACTGACACGTACACCTTTCTTTTCTTTAGAGTACGAGGCATGAACTGTAGTGTTCATACGTCATAATCTCTCTCTTTTCATCATCTCTTGGCAAAACATGTAATCAACCCCATTATCATTCAGTAGGCTCTTTGTCGTGACAGCTGATGGAGAAAACCCAATATGATGAATTTGACCCTGAAGTAAACTATCCCGAACTCGTGACTTATACTTGCACATATGTAACAAAGAGCGGTTCCGATTTCCATTAGCATCTCTAAGTACTCTCTATGTACTCTATACTCTTCAACCAACCAACCATCAAGTATAAGACGTACATTACCTCTTGAAAATCCACAATTTAATGTGACACTGAGCACTACAACGTAACTCCTTAAAGTGATAGTTATTCTGAGGTGGTAAGAGCCCAATTCCCCCAAGTGGTAAAAGAAAAGGTAAAAGGCACCCAACAATAACTAGATTTCCATGTCTTTGTTTTTGATAATAAGCTCGAACAAGGATCTTGAAGAATCTTCATCCAACCATCCCCTGATATCTTCAGATATTAAGTACACTCGCCCGTGATAATTCACTTCAACCTCAAATAAATAATACTGAATTAACCCCGTTGTCACATCTTGTGGTTTGAAGCTCAATTCTAGCCTCCTTTGACGTTTAAATGAACTTTGATAATGGTTTCATCCCGACCATGGTTAAAAGCACATAACCCCGTAAAACCATATAATAACCACACTGCCATGACGAATATCCAAACACACATCCAATTCATGAAGTACACCCTTTTATCCCTTCTTCGAAGCAGAAACCGTAGCACCAGCATCAGAAAAGATCCCGAAATACACTTTCCTTTTCTCCAGGATGGTTCCATCAATACGGGATTTTACAACTCTATGGTTTAAACCGAAAAATAGTTTCTTTCGCGGGATTTTACAAAATCAAGACAAAACCGTAAACAATGTCAGCTTGAATGCGTTATGACGACTTTGGTTTCAGTGAATATCTGTTTTAGGGGAACGTGCAGCGGTTCATTATCCAACATCAACAACATCATCAACCATCCAATCAACACTTTGGTAAACACATCATTCACGCATTCTGTCGGCTATTGTAGTGACCACGTGGAGAAGTAAACCCGATATGCCAAACTTGATCATGAAGTGAAAATCCCCCGATTTGTTACTTAAACTTGTACTAATCCTTGTGAAGAAGAAACGGTGTACCCAATGTACAAAACCTCTTGACATTCTCAACTGAGTGAGACACCGAAGTGATAGTTACGTTGTGGGTTAAACGAGAAAGAATCACAACCGTACCTAAATAGCCAAGTCTTTATCACACTCTATAAATGCCCAAACAAGTCATCTTCGCGGAAGGGTAGAAAGAAAGAAGACGAAAATAAGTAAACGTGCCTGGAAAACCTCACTTCAAATCCAAATAAGACATGCCGAACAAACAATCCCGTAGTCAATCTAGTTCCAATCAACTCATACCGTGACAACATACCCTTCGTGAAAATGCATAACCCAAAATATCAAATCGTATAACACAACGAACCTCATCATCATACCAAATCTCATCATCGAATCTCACTATCACCAATTAATCATTTGATCTATCATTCATTAAGCCCTAAAAATTCTCATATCACAACCCTAATCTTATAACTGTCCGCTCTGTTCCATATTTAGCTCATGAGATACATTAATCCCCCCGTCAAACTCTTTGGATACTATTCATAGCAAAACAAGCAAGTCCGCTCTGACTTATCCAAATAGAGTTTGCACGATGCAAAATAACATGCAGCCCACGACATATCAACTCAATACATTGAGACATGTTAACCAACTCCGCAACTAGAACTCAGCTCAAGTCTAATCCCACGTCACATACTTTAGATCCAAAGTTAGTATCAAAGTTGATATCAAATATGCATGGAGTTATAACCTGCATGACCTGGTCCAGCGGATAATACACAAACCCATAACAGCCCACGACATGGCCCACCTCCCATAAAACAGTACACGGCCCAATCACAAAATCAGATCAAAGCCCAAGCCAACCCTAAAGTTTCAGATATTTAAGAGTAATAAATCCTAACCCTAATCCCTTCCAATTAAGCACAAACTCACGCTCCTACCAAACCCTAAATACACATCACAATTTTATCCGCCTCCCACCCTAATCCATAATCAGTTTTGAGCGCCCCCATCTGCTTAAATCACGAATCACATACCACAAAAGTATCGTTTTCTCTAATCATAATCTCAACATCATAACAGTCTACTCTCCAAATCCCATTACCACCATAGACGGTCAGTTTAACAATCCACAGGGACGGCCTAAAAAAATCAATAGACCTCGCCACAGGGATGGCTTAGAAGTATCATTAGTGCCACAGAGATGGTAAGATTGATAGGGTACAGAATCGAGATCTAAACTAGGGATTCAAGGAAGGTTTAAATTAGCATCTTGATGTTTAAGTTTCATTAATAACGAACAAGTGAACAAGAAATAACATGTTTGTTATATTCTTTTCATTGTTGTTTCGGATAGTACATGAAGCGTGTCTTCATAAGAGATCAATGATGATAAGTTAAATCAATTTTTTAGAAGATTAGTGAAAAAGAATTAACAAACTGAGATCTCTTTTAACCATATATTTTATTATTCACTCAGTTGAACACGATCTATGATGAGTTACCGTTTGTGTGATAGATCTTTCAAGATTTGATTATTCATTGACCACAACGAACGAGTAACCTGAGATATTTTATTCATACATATGATATTAAAATTGATGTAGAATTTGAATGGAAAGAGAGTTTGAGATATGAATCTTGGACTCTCTTTAAAAGATATTCGAACAGTTAAATGAGACTTGAGTCTTCAAAAGTAGGATCAATGAAGAGATTGCCTTAACGAGTATTTTGATCTTTTGAGTTCAAAACGTTAGTAATACTACTGGCTAAGGCAAGTCTGAGATCAATTGTAATTATTTTTTTTTCCATACGTTTGATTGAGTCAAGATGCAATGAGTGGTTGTTGATGGATATGATGAGTGTTGGTGATGTTTAGCAGTCGATGAGTCTTGTTGTCGAGTCCAGATGTTTGGTAATTGTTGTGGTCGTGGTCAAGTGATCAATCTTCTTCTTTATTTCTGTCTATTTCCTAACAGAGTCATAAGCCAAGTCGCTACTCATTTATACAAACCAAGTCGCCACCCAATTTTTCAAACCAAGTCGCTACCAATTTTTTTAAACCAAGTTGCTAGCCATTTGTAGTCAAGTTGCTAAGTCTTTCAAAGCAAGTACAAGTCGCTACACTTCCAGTTTGACTCAAAAATCAAACTGTCACCAAGTCGTTATATCATTAAAACACATAAATAGCTAACTTGTTCAATAACAAGTCGCTACCGGTTTTAAGAGTCAAGTTGCTAGCATTTTTTCAAAGGAAGTCGCTAGTTAGCTTTTGACATAACTCGCTGTTGACTTCAAAAAGTCAACGATATCCAAGTCGCTACAGAGAACCAGTGAATCTGGACATGATACATTGACAAGTCGCTAGCAAGAAACAAATGACCAACTCGCTAGCATGAATATCAAAAAAAATTCGACCATCTTCAAGTTTACCCAGAAAACTGCACAAATGATGCCCCTTTTGACCCATTAAGACCACAAAAATGACCAGTTATTCAACTTTTGGACAAAGCTAACACAAACAGAACTTGGACAAATCTATTAACCAGTACATACAAAAACCACAACAAACGAACCAAGACAAATACCACAACAGTAAATACAAAAACAAACGAACCAAAACTAGATACCACAACAGTTAATACACTAACCATGAAACCACACAAATCAACACAACACAAAAACCTTGGCTCTTGATACCAATTGTTAGGATCCAAATAATATTGTCTGTTGATGATTCGGGTGGTCTTGGATGATCAAAATACATGTTTGCCATAGTTAGAGAGTTAGTAGCGAGAGAGGGTGTTCTTGCTAGAGGTTTACACAAAAGTATGGAATATTAGATTGAATGAGAAGCAGCACCACCCCTTCCATGGATGGAAGGGGTATTTATAGTTACATGAAATACGACCTCCTATCGGCCTGTGGATCAGGTATACAGTGGGTAAAGACCCGTCCTTCCTCCACGGAGTTGCTCTAAACTAAACTACGCTACAAACTAACAAATAAACTACTTAATAACGTAACAAACGACACGTCTACGAGCTAACATATGCTAGACTTATAATTGGGGTGACCGACACTTTAACAGGGAATTTTCTAATTCCTAACAGTTTCTCTATAACTGTGGCTCTGATACCAATCTGTAACACCCCCAATTTCATGATACGCAGCGGAATTCAAACTGGGTGTTACTTCATGGCACAATAGTCATAACAATAGAAAACGATCTCTAAAGGAGTCATTTTAAAAAGGATTTATCATTCAAATTATTCAAATATAACAGAGTTTACAAAATAGGTCCCAGTTGGTTCCATTGTTTACAAAGTACATCAATATAAAGTCTTTGATGTTTTGTGAATGATAAAATATTTATAGCCTTCATGATCTAGTCCTTGCTCTTCCGTGCCAGCTTCCGATATTATGGACCTGAAATACATGCTTAAAACTATCAACACAAAGGTTGAGTGAAATTCATAGAGTTTGTTTGATGGTTGAACACATTATGTTGGTAGTGTGAGTTAATTTAGACTCACACCAATAGTTTGAAAACAAAATAGTTATTATTGTTTGGTATGGCTGTCTCAAGTATATGATACTTGAGCCCGCTTTTGTTTGTCACCAAGCTCATGAAACCAAGGCGTTAACGTGTTCCAATATTAATTGGAGAAACTGTTGGTACTTGCCCTAATAGGTAAAATTGCCGTTTTTACCTAATGTTACTCAAACATAGTGCGTTTGTTTGCCTACCCGGTCAACACAAACGGGATTCGTCAATCCCAATATATCTATTCACAATATTCGTGCTCACTCTCTCCAGTGATTAATGGTTCATAATTTAGGGACTTACATTTGGAAAATGATGGTTACTTAGTGACAATATGACAATCAGATAAACATATAGTTTGAAAGCAATGAGTTCGGTTTAAAATAAAGCATGTATCTCCCCCAAGGGTTTGTAAAACAATTAAGTAATAAAAAGTGGGGCTATGAACTCACCTCAGAGTAAATGAAATCAAATGTATAATGAGAATGATGGATATGCCGTGAGAACTTCTACGAGCAACCTAGAATAGGATGTTGCGACTTAGGTTTGAAATAATGATGCGAAAGAAATAACAAACCTATATACGTATCTATGTTGATCATGACGTAGTACATGGTTTTTGTGTATGTCATTCATAGAAATGGTCTAGTTGTGAAAACGTGTTTAGTTTATACATATCGTACTACCGTTCAGGCCATCACAATTCAGAGGTCATGTAGTAAACGTTCGAGGAGCTAGGACACTTTAAATCGTAAATCCAGCAACTCGTCGAAACGTTTTACTCAAATGAAAACCCCTCACATGAAGCTCCCTAGTTTTGTAGCACTTAGAAGATAAAACATAGATTTTGAATGAAGATTGTTATATCATAAAGTTTATCATGTTTTTAGGTAATATCTAGTTTTTACAAGTTCTCATTGTTTACTAGTGATTACAACTTATTAACATGTTCAAGAATGAAGTTTTGGTAAAAATCGTCGGAAAAGGTACAATGGTCATTTTTTCGTTACTTGTGAAAACACAATTTCAAAGATTAAATGAAGTTTTGTTAGTTAATATGTAACTAGCTATGAAAATAACTTCGTTTTGCTTTTAGTTGTGACAAAAGTATAGTCGTGAAACTATATATAGGGCAGTTTCAGTTTTTGAAAGATAATGGCCTATTTAAGCGTTTTCAAGGTCAGAGCTTCTTTTAAACGAAAGGAAAACGTCATTCCGTACAACTTTCGTGTTTTAACTTTTTGATGATTCGGACCAGAAGTACCACTTTCAAAATGGACAGTTGCTTAACAGCTTGTGTTTAGGCAGTTTCGGCGTTTTGGTTTTGCTAACTTCTTTTGGCTATAACTTTTGACTCGTTTGTCCGTTTCGGGTGATTCAAGTTGCTATGTTTACCTTTTTATCTTGTCTACCATAATATGTAAGTTAGAAAGTCCATATGTGACTGGTTTTAATGGTCTCAAATGTGTAGAATATGACTAGTTTACTAGTTTGTTACTTTTACGACAATATGTGAATTAAAACATGTGATTGAGTATATGTACATAATGAATCAACATAGTAACTATATATATAGCATGAGATTGTTAAGATTATGAATAATAAATATGAGATGATGGTGGTGATTAGTTGCTTACAACTTTTGGCTTTCAATAAGAAAGGAGTAACTAGTAAGGATCGGACTTTGATTGAACACTTAGGACCTTGAATTGAGCTAGCTTTCTACACCTTGGCACCCTTGTAATCTTGAAGAGTTGGTGATGAAGTACTAAGTGACTTGAGTGGATCTGAACTCAAGAAGATCGCTTAAACTTGCTATAGATTTGATGTAGTAACTTACTACTTGAAACTTCTTTGCATAAACTTGGAGTTTATAGATTAAATGATGGAAGATATGAATGATTTATGTTATGAATGACCCAAATCAGTGTTTGAGGGTGTTTAGGATGTGTTTCACTTGATATTTATAGGAGGGTAAGTTTGGTTAACCATATATTGGGTTAAATGTTAACCATGGTTAAGTTAGGACACATGTAATGATCTAAATGAACCATGGTTAGGATTAAGACACCAAGATGATGAATCCCCCCTTAAGTCGGCCATAACATGCATAGGTGGCTTAGATGATAAGTCTTGGTCTTATCTTGAGTTTAGAGCAATATTTGGTTCCGTTAAATGCCAACCGTAAGTTGCTAAGCCATAAAACGTAAAACCGGGTATCGTAAAAATATGAAACTTGCCGGAATGATGAAACTCATCATTATACTCCATATAAAAATATAAAATGGGTGATAAGTCTCATTGGGTGCAAAAACGCTGCTTAAGGCTGGAAACACGGGTCAAAAACGCGTAATTCGCAATTTATCAGAAAAGAACGAGATTTTAGGGGAATGACCGTGAATTTATTTGGAGTAGACTAAAATTAGTCTAAAAGTTATATGAGATTTCAAAATGTGGTTTTGGTCATACGTGGGATAACTTAACAGTTATACGTGAAGTCTAAAAGTTACGCGATTTAAGAAAAATGTATAACGTACAAGGTTAATTTCTTTATGGTCAAAGGAGGAGGAAAATATGTTTGACTTTTCCAAAAAATGTAAAAGTGTCAAAACATCTTAGAAAACACAATGCAAGAATGGTTAAGTCTGGGTCTAAGTAGAATTGTTTAAAACGTAAGTTTAGTCTCGTACCTTTCAGGGTTTATTTGGTAACATTTTTAAATGAAATCTTAAAAATTCTTCTAATTTATTATGAGTGATCTAAAAATTAATCTGATGTGAGGAAAATTGTCAGAGTTGATTTTCGTTATGCGCGGGATGTTTAAATGGTGTTCCGACCAAAACGAAACTTTAAAACGATGTTTTCTTAATAACTTTTGCGAAGATGATCTAACGATCGTCAAACTCTCAGGATATTACTAAAATAATTTAACTTACGAGAATGTGAAGTAAAAATTTTACGGGATGAATAGTGAAAGTGAATAGTAATTTCTCGAGGTGAATAGTAACAATTTGAGAATGGATAGAAATCCTGAAAATGCGAATTGTTACATAGTTGACTGTATAGGTAGCGGTATGTGTAACCTAAGTATGAGAACAGAATGCGGTGAATACATTGAAAAAGAGTAATACATATCAAAGGCATGGCACTATTTTTTAAATACAGTAAGCGAAGTTGATTTACAGAAATCAGCAAATAAATTTATATGAATCATTTTTTAACCAAATTTACATGTGTCTGATTATAAACTGTTAATAAACCTTAGTTACATGTAAGTTTGCAGAGTAATTTCAAGTTAATTTATAAATTTTGGTGCTAAGATATAGCGTCGCTTCGGATTTAGTTTTAGAATACAGCAACAAGCTTATGATATAAAACATATATTTGAATGTAACATTTAAGAGTATGTTTATCAGTTACATAAAATGATGTTTGTATTAGTTTGTGTAACCATTTGAAGTTTGCAAAGTACTTTTAGGATGACTACGGATTATATTATCGATGTTTTTTTCTTGTGACTGGTTAGGCTACGTTGGTAAAGTGTAGATTTGTGATGATGGGTTAGAAGTGCATATATAAAGTTTATTATATAGCTGAACATAAAAGATAGATTAAGATTATACCTTCTGAAATAGTATCTGCTCCATATCTTTGTTTATTGTTGTAACACCCCCAATTTCGTGATACGCAGCGGAATTCAAACTGGGTGTTACTTCATGGCACAACAGTCATAACAATAGAAAACGAACTCTAATGGAGTCGTTTTAAAAGATTTATCATTTGATTTATATAATTATCAGAGTTTACAAAAATGAGGTCCCATTAGTTTCACGGTTTACAAAATACATTAAATGGGTTTTTGAATGATAATAAAATTTATAGCCTTCTTGAGTATCCGTGCTCCTCCGTGCCAGCCTCGTACAATATGGACCTGAAATACATGCTTAAAACTGTCAACACAAAGGTTGAGTGAAATTCATAGAGTTTAGGAAATCAGTTGAACACATAATGTTTGTGTGGGTTACGTTGTTATACACCCATAATGTTGAAAACAAAACAGTTATTATTGTTTGGTACGGCTGCCTCAAGTATATGATACTTGAGCCCGCTTTTGTTTGATACGACTGCCTCAAGTACGTGATACTTGAGCCCGCTTTTGTTTGATACGGCTGCCTCAATACGTGATACTTGAGCCCGCTTTTGTTTGATACGGCTGCCTCAATACGTGATACTTGAGCCCGCTTTTGTTTGATACGGCTGCCTCAAGTATATGATACTTGAGCCCGCTTTGGTTTGATACAAGTATGTATGCACATAATTATATAAATGCGATTTACGTATGGCAATACTGTTACTTAGCATAAATAACCATTCAGTTCAGATAAACATATAGTTTCAAAGCAATGTGTTCGGTTTAAAAATAAAGCATGTATCTCCCCCAAGGGTTTGTAAAACAATTAAGTAATAGAAAGTGAGGCTATAAACTCACCGTGAACTAATGATACCAAAACGTATAACGAAATCGTTGGATAAGCCAGGAAACCTCTACGCGCAACCTAGAATATGATGTTGTCTTAGGTTCTAAAATAAAGATGTGAATGTATAAACATGCTTATATAGTCATTACATCAATTATGCTTGGATACTTAACATTTGTGAAGTCGTATAAGTGTTTACGTTTCGTTTATTTAAGTTTTCCCCGTCTAAATCTACCCGTTATTTCTAAATCGTAATTGATCACGACTCGGTTTTTATGTCCTCGAAAAGGTAATTGAATGTACTAAACAGATTAGTGGGTCCTACTTCCCCATAAATTATTTAACTAATGTGAAATTACCAATTTACCCTTGGATGTACTAGTTATTTCAATCAGCAGCAAACTGTCTCACGGTTTTGGTCATAAGTTGAGTTTTACAACTCCGTTTAATGCACGGCCAGCGGCCACGTTCAAGTTAGTGTGTTAGCTAAAACTTTTATTCTTTGACCAACAAGGGGTTATATGCAAGTTTTATGAGTTTTATCCGTTTAAAATCTGTTACTTAGTTTTGGACATGTTTATCCGTTTTGGCTCTAGTTTATTCATCAGGATGAGTTACGGCATGAGCCACCCGGCGAAACGACCAAAAGATATCGATCTATAATCCTATGTTATTGATTAAGTTTCTAAGTCCACGAATTTTACCCAGAATTTACGTTTACAGCCCATGTCCCGTTTCTGTGTTGCAAATCTAGTCCTTTGGACGATTTCTAGTGTTTTAGTCCATTTATCCAAGCACAATCAAGTATAATAACCATATAGAACATATTACGTATATGAAATACTAGTATTTACTGAAATCAAAGGTAAGTATAGTAGTTTTCTTACAATCCTTGTGATGAAACAAATCAAGAACCAAGAACTAGGACACTAAAACCTAAACCCTTTCAATTAAAGTCCCTAGCTTCCAATCTTTTATCCATCTCCCTAACCCTTGCTAGGCTTGATCTAACCTTGTAAAAACCTTGTAACTTCAGCCCATTAAACCCTTGTATAACTTCTAATTCAACCATGGAATCATGAAACAAACTTAAGAACTAGGTAGAGAGCACTTAGGTCTTGAAATTTGGTATGTTATTTATTGTATGAAGATCAAAGATGAATGGTGCGTGGGATTATTTGAGGTTCAGTTATGGGGATGCAATATATGAGTTGAATGAGTTTCTAAGTCATTTGAATGAGTATGTATATGACTATTAGTCAAAGGAGGTGCAAAAATGAAGACTTTTAGATATTTTGATAACTTAATCAAGTGTATAAACACATGTAATCACCTAAGACACTTTCTTAGCACCAAAACTTTAAGGAAGTCGACCAAAATGAGATAGGGTGACTAGATGCATCATTCTTGGTATTATCTTGTTTACGGAGTGAGTTTTGGTCTCGGTAATCGCTAACGGTAAGTCGTAAAGTCACGAAACTTAAAACTGGGTATCCTAAAAATATGAAACTTATAAATATGTTAAAACTTATCAATATACTCTATATAAGCATATTAGATGAGTGGGAAGTTCTATCGGGTTGCTTAAACGCTGCTAAAAGCTGGAAACACGGGTTAAAAACACGTATTTCGCGTAAAACGCAGAACTGGAAAATGTAAAATTCCAAAACTTGTGGAATTGTCGTAAAATGGTATAAATACATATTTCTAATGTTTATAGTGTTTTATGGACATATCGGGATGCCCGAATGACGTTTAAACCCTAAAGTAATTCTCAGACACGGTTTTGTAAAATCGGTTCTGTATGGATTCAACGTACGTCGTCAGGATGACTTGTCAAGTTTCAATTATCTTGTCATTATGGTAAAATAAAAATAAAATTTTTTACGGGATGAATAGTGTTTTGTGAATAGTAAAATTTTAAAATAACTTCTCAAAGTCTCAAACCGACTTAAAAAATGATGAATAGTAACCAATGAATAGTAATTTCTCGAGATGAATAGTAAAAATTTGAGAATGGATAGAAATCCTGAAAGTGTGAATTGTTACAATTGTCTTCAAGCAATAAAGTAGAAAGAGCCTCTAACGACACATGTATGCCTATCTGTGTTGCTGCAATATTAGGAAGAAGCAAACAAATGAGCATATGTAAAAAATATATGGCAACACAGTCCAATCTTTGTAGTGAACTAAAAGGACATATGCAAATAGTATGAAAGTTGGCTGTTAGTTATGAAATGTTAATGTCATATATTGTATAAGTAAAATGCATATATTGATAGTACCATATGTGAGCAAAACTTGTTTTCATCTGCAGAGGAGAAGTATGTGTAAAAAAAATGGTATATGTGCTGTTGTTAAATTAGTTGGATATGTAAAAGCACACACGACCAAAGATGGCGTTTGATCTTCTTGCCAGAACTCAATAAGCATTTATCCAACATTGATTGAATTGAACATAAAGATGAATGTATGCTACTTTCTTTTTTCCATTTCAATTATCTTTTTCTCTATATTGCATTGTCATATAACTGAAAAAGTGTTACTCAGATTTGCTTAAATTAGACTAAAATAAGCTAATGAGCAGATTGTGCTTTTACATATTCCTATTTCATCATACTTATTGAAATACATGTGATCTATCTCTTTTTGGGTTCTTCAAAGAGTTCTTCCTTTACAGATTATCCATCATCTACTTTTTGGATATAAGATGATATTGCCAAATAATGTATTAATGAAAATGTATAATAAAAGACATGCAGGAATTATTTGTGCTAGATACCATCCAAGCAAATAAAGTAGAAGTCTGAAAACAATAGTGCTGATTCTCTGTCTTTTGTTTTTTATGCAAATAGTGTTCAATGTATAATTATGTTTTATCCATATCAGTATTGTGTTTGTCATTATGCAAAAGATATAGCCTTGTTTTTGCTATTTAAGAGATGCTAACTGGACATCTATTTGGTCATAACTTGTAATATAGAAGGAAGTAAACATAATGTCCAGGCGCCCTAAGTGTGATAAGCTTAGAAATTAAGCAAACTCGAATAACTGGTCTGATATGCTGGTGTTGTACTGTCGCCAAGTTGTAGGCCAAGATATTCAAATGACACAGCAAATGAATGGCCTATGTGCTATGTTGGTCAGTGTTACTCGTGAGAGGCTTGATTTTATTCAAGAGTTGGAAACAGTTGGGAATGTTTATGCTCAGAAAACCGCAGAATATTTAAGAGAAGTACAGGCAAGAGATGAACAAAAGCTTATGCAGATGCGCATTCTGGCAGCTGAACTGGAACTAAACTTTCGTAACAATGATTTGTTTATCGGAAAGCTTCGGGGCTCAATGGATTGGTAAGCGTGTGTGGATAGATGGTTGATTTTGATGGTGGCGGTAATGTCCTATGTATGTTGGTCTTTCTATTTGCAGTCATGTATGTGTGGTGAATTTTAGTTTGAGTGCCGTTCTGATATGTGGGTCTAGGCTTTGGCATATGTTTGTAAAATATTTGATTAAATAAAAGCCAATGTTTCTGTTAAATAATTATATGATGTTCACCTTTTATCATTGCTGCATTTCATGATCCATTGTGAAAATCATCACCAACTGTCTTTGTGGACCTGTTTACCTGTTAATGCAAGCAAATCGCATGGTTAACATATACATATGTGAATGTAACTTTTGAAATTAATAAATAACAGTGTTTTTATATTGGATATTAGCTATTAATAACATCTGTGGTTGTAAAAGTTATAATACCTTACCATGATTATTGACATGAATATATTGGTGCCATAACCAATCGTCATATAAAATAAAAGATCACAATATTCTTGGTCTATTAAATGCTATTTTATAACACATAGATCTGTATTCCACATAAGATTGATGTCTTATAAAATAGCATCTAATAGTTCAACAATATTGGTTCTTTATTTTTATTTTTATTTTTATTTTTTTAAGGGATAGCCGTCCACGTATTATAGACAGGTCTTCGAACTAAGTTCACATGAGAGACTATTGCTTGAAAGATAACCTGCATCATAAAAATATGCGATAATCGTATTAGACATGTGACTTGGTGTAAGTGTCATGATACAATAAATATCCTAACAATTATCTGAATAACGCTACTAATATTAGTTTTCTTTTAGCAAGAGCGTATAATTTAATTTGTAAATGATACGTACCAGTAAGAGACTGAAGTCCTCACTTTATCATGACAAAAAGAAAAAAAAAAGAAAAGAAAAGACGACGATATCTTTGGGCTGTCAAAATGCTATCTTGTGGTACACAAATCGCATGTTTTAGTAAATTTATGTTTCACAAAATAACATCTGACAGCCGAAGGATATCGCTTTTATTTTATTTTATTTTTTTTTTATTTTATTTTTTTGACACACTCGACAGAGATTCCTGTGATGCATCCTGCCACTGTAGGAAGTTAAGAATATAGGGTCAGTACGCGTAGTTATCATTTAATATGTAAAGTGTATACGAAAATAGAAAGTTTAATTTGATTACTTTAGCCTATAGAAACAACGAATAAATTAGGAACTCATCTTCTTTAAATGGTCATGTACAGCTACATATTTCATATCGACCGTTATTGATTGCAGCCATCTGCATATACATACCTGCAATAACAACAAATATCGAATCACAATATTGGAACCTATAACCGGTATTACTAATAGGAAAACGTAAGTGTAGTAAAATATAAAATAATTCCTTGTTGGCATGAAATAATCATACAAATGGCACAATATCTGTTCATTTGATGCATCAAATCATGTTTACAGTAGATGAGAGTGATTTATGTGTGTAAACGTGTGATGACAATCAGACCCAAGTGTAGAAAACCGCTTACACAAACAACGATACCACTAAGACTAAAGCAATATGTCAATTACACGCAACGACATTGACATACAACAGTAATGTCATCATAATGGCAAATTCAATATTACATGGCAATTCTTAAATTATAAGTTCATTTCATATGTATAAGATGGTATGACATAGCAATATAAGCAGATAAGGATGCAAAATTACCAAATAAGTAACCTTTGGCCAAGCAATAGAATGGACTAATTGAATCCATTGCAACCGGTTCGTGCTAAAAATAGGCATTCTTAAACCTTAAAAGCAAATTTTGAGTTGTGACAAAGCGGACGAAACCGCAATGGATGCAATTGTATGATAGCGGTCTCGCCAAAATTTGATAAATTTCAAACGGCGTAGGTCGTATAAATCATTACCCTTTACAAAGACACATATAGGTGCCTACAATTGAGAAAATGGTGAACACGGTACTTACCGGTAAGCGTAAGATGTTCAGCCATCTTAAGATTTAGCATAACATTCCACTGCAGATATTGTTCCATGTCCATTGCCATTCGAATGCTGCATAAAAAAATACCCAACATCCGTAAGTAACAGTATTCCATTGAATATGTAAGATGCATCTTGAAAGCAAATACCTGAAACTGGGAAGAAATGAAATCTTGTATGGAAGGCTAAAGCTATTGCTGGATGGATTCTCCACATTTCTTTTGGCACATGTAGCCTGTAACATAAAAGTGTAATGAGTTAAATAGCTAGAAATCCTTACTCCGTCACATTTTCAGTCTTACTCGTGAGCCATGTATTTGTGGTGAATTTTATTTTGAGCGGCGTTGTGGTATGTGGGTTTATGCTTTGGCATATAGGTGTAAAATATTTGATTAAATAAAAGCCAGCCTTTTTGTTAAATAATTATATGATCTTTACCTTTTATTGTCGCTGCATTTCACCATCCATTCTGAAAGAAGATTCACTCAACTGTTTCAAGATAAAATTTGTTTGGGCGGCTTTGTTTGTCTACTGTTTCCCTGTTAATGCAAGTAGATGCATACGATGAAGATATATATATATATATATATATATATATATATATATATATATATATATATATATATATATATATATATATATATATATATATATATATATATATATATATATATATGTGTGAAAGCAAATTTTCAAATGAACAAATCCTATTTTTTTTATATTGGACATGAGACCTGCTGTAAGATAATATCAGTTTCTTTTAGCAACAACGCATAATTTAATTTGTAGATGACACGTACCAATAAGATATTGAGGCGCTTACTTTACGAAGCCAGAAAAAGGAAAAAATCGTCATGTCTTATTAGATTTGCGTTTCACAAAATAACACCTAACAGCCCAAGGATATTGGGGTTTTATTTATTTTTTATTTTTTTTTATTTTTTTTTATTTTCATACAACCGACGAAGATCCCTGTCATATCTCCTGCCATTGTGGGAAGTTAAGAATATTGGATCAGTACGGATATTTATCATTTAATATGTAAAGTGTATACTAAAATAGGAAGTTTGGTATGATTACTTTAGGCTACAAAAAAGGAGAATAAATCAGGAACTTATCTTCTTTTAATGAGCCTATTCAGCTACATATTTCATCTCGACAGCTGTTGATTGCAACCGTCTGCATATACACACCAACAATAACAACAAATATGGAATCAGCACATGGGAACCTATAGTACTAATAGGTAAATGTAAGTGTAATAAAATCTAAAGTAATTCCTGGTTGGCATGAAACCATCAAATAAGTGATGCAATATATGTTCTTCTAATGCATCAGAGCACCTTTACAGTAGATGTGAGTGATTCTTGCGTGCAAACATTTGTTCCATGTCCGCTGTTATTCCAATACTGCATAAAAAAGTAGTTAACATCCCTACTAATATCATTCTATAAAATATGTAAGATCCATCTTGAAAGTGAATACCTTTGAAAGTGAATACCTGAAACTCGAACAAAAGAAGGGATCTTGTATGGAAGACTTATTAGTATTCTACCAAGAAAAGTCGAGCCCAATACATCAGTAGTATAAGTAGTTTCTTGTAAGACGAATAATGCTCACCACATTTCTTTTGGCACGGGTAGGCTGTAACAGAAAACTGTAATTAGTTGAATAGCTAAAAATCCTAACTTTATGAGATTCTCACCTTAATAATTAGAAACACCAAAAGGGCTATCTGATAAAAGTAACTAAACATGTAAGCCTATCCTACCTGAAGTGGTTATTTAGGTATATATAATTCACACGAAGCATTGCCGTTCATAAAGACACAGATGGTTGGGTACAATTGAGTAAAACCAAATATTATCCGTACCAGTAGGTATAAAGTCTCTAGTCATCTTAATATCTAGTTTGAGTCATCTAAATGTTTTTTATTAATGTATGCGCTAACGGATGTATACATATAAGGTAAGCGAAACATCCCTAACTAATATTATTCCATTAAATATGTAAAATTCAACTTGAAAGTAAATACATGCAGGCGAAGAAAATTGTAATCTTGTATGAAAAAGCAAGTGTTTTGGGACATGCATTATAGAAATCATAAGCGGTGATCAGTATTCAACCAAGAAAAAGCAATCCAAGTACATCAGTAGCAGGATTAGTTTTTCTTGGCCGAATACTGGCCACCACATCTAGTTTCCCAAAGGTTTCCTGAAACCCAAAAAACAGAATGAGATTTAAATCCCTGACATTTTCAATTAAATAATTAGAAACACCAAAAGATACATCTCATTAAACCAACCGAACAACCATTCAAAACATAGCAAATTGAAAAGAAGATCTACAATCAATTACCACTTAAACTGGAAAAAACATATAAGTAAACTGTTAAGTTACATCCACCATGCATCACGAATGTTTCTTCCAAACTAAGCTAAAGACCACAACAACAAAAAAACATGATTCAATATCATACCTCAAAAAGGAATCAAAGAAGAGATCATCGTACAACCAATTGCCACACCATTTTTGTAACCGTTAAGGTTATAAATCGTACATAAAACCTAAACAGATCGTACAAAAAAAAAATACTTCAATTAAACCGTGAGAAAAAAAAAAGAATAATTACAGTAAATTACACCTCCAAAAGAAATCAAAGACAAAGATCGTGATACAATCGATCGACAAACCTTTTTTGTAGCTGTTATGGGGGCTGCTGATCGTTTGATTTGAGAAAGAAGAGAAATTAGAGATGATGCGCATGGTTTTTTGTGGGTATCGATTGAGAGATATAAGGTGGATTTTGGGAGAGATAAGGTAGATCTAGAATATTTGGGAGAGAGAAACGGTTAGTTAACGATCAACAGTAGTAAAACACTGTAGGACACTGTAGAAAATCACTCACAATTGGCTATTAGCCAATAGCATTAAAGCAACACATTTATAAGGACCAATCACCTTTGGACACATCACTAACGGTGTTAAAATAGTGAATTCCGTTTGTTCAATATTTAGTATATAGATGTAATTAGGTTTCAGGTTTTATTTAAAACTTATAATAAAATAGAAGAAGAAAAGGCATAATCTACAAAGGTGAGAATCCGTAAATGAGGTTTCAGCTTCAAAACTGGTCATTGCGATTTTCATTAATATGTTGAACATATAACCAGTTGACGAAGACGTTCGGTGGTGTTTACCATTTTTACAGAGACCCTATATCAACCTTTATTTAGTAGTTACCTTATAAACCAAATGTGACCAGTTTTTATGTCATGGCGAAAGAAATATGAAAGCCCGCTTAATGCTATTTGCATTATGGACCAGCATAGCCATCTCTAAGTTTTTAAGGCCTTATGCAAGGATACTAATGTTAACAAGAAGTTATTGAATTTACCCGTGATCTTATGTTTCTGATTATTGTCTAAGATGATTTTAATAATTTATCTATACTACTTATAATAGAGGAAGACATTTCTCTCATATTAATTTTTTAAGACTTCATAAAATTTAAGCAAATATAAGTAAAGAAACATCATTTACAAGTATTTAAAACACAACTAAAACTAAAAAAAAAAAAATACTATTCAACACATATAATTAATACACAATTTAATTTACCCTTCACCAAAATATACAACTACTTAAGCACAATGTACAAATAAAATTAATTCTTTTGCTTCCACAGCACATAGCAGCCCAAAACATAAATGTGAGAAAACTTTTGCTTCCACCCAGATTTTCAGACTTGAAAATGAAAATAAAAAAGGATCTCAAATTTATTTTCAACTTATTTATAAATCTTTAAAGATTTTATAAGTCAAAAACTAAATTCATCATAGATCTTAAAAGTCTCAAACCACAAAACAAATATGACACACCTACCGTAGACCTTGTTAACAAGATCTTGTAGCCAAAATCTTTAATGTTCTTCGTGGGTTTCATAAAACGAACTAAAGTATAAAGGGTTTGGTTAGTAATATCATGAAGGTAGGAGGTCAAAGTGGTTTGTGAGTGTGCATATTGTTCGGTTTGTGGGATTCAGTTTGAGAAAATGAAAAAAAGAAAAAAATAAGATTGCTTGTGTGCTTCGAGTATCAAAAGGACTGAGTTTTGTGTTTCGGATGTGATAAGTGGTAGAAGAATGAATAATTTGTGTTTGTGAGGTACGGTTATAGCAAGAGAAAGAAATAAAAGTGGGAGGCGTGTTATTTGTTAAGAATGTTTTAGGGTTTAAATTGATATAAGTGGCTCAACCCAAAAAAAAAAAAAAAAAAAAATAGTTGTGCATTATTTGGATCTAAGCTTGGGCCTTATTCGAAAACTTTCTATAAAAATGTCTTGCTGTGACTTAATTTGGTGGTCGGCCGAAATTTTGTTAATGGGTATGATATGCTTGGGATGAATTATTTAGCTAATGTTAAATTTGGCTAAATTTTGGTATTATTATTGGATAATGGTTATATTTAAGCTCCGTAATGACAACGTGACTAATTTTATATTTTATTGACGAGTTCGGAATAAACCATTATTAAGATTCACTAAACCGAAGAAAAAAAACTCTCACCATCCGTAAATTTGTTGTCACGAGAAATGTATAATCAAAAAAGATTGTCAGCCATAAAACTTAGTTACAAGGTACTCGTCGCCGCAACGCGCGGATACCCTGCTAGTATCAATAACTTGTGTCCCACATAGATAGCAAGTAAGAATAATGAGATATTTATAAGTTTCACCATCACAACTGATTTCAATTTAAGTTGACATACACAACAAATATGTGTTTGTTGTGTGTGTTTTCATTTGAATTGTTTTTATGTTTTTATTTAAACTTTGTATAAAGATTCAATATTATTTATATGGGTTCTTCTTTTCCTTAATATTTCTTATTTATAGAGGTGTTTATGATTGTCACGATGTTGCAAGTATGATAGATTGTTTGTGTTTATGTTGATATTGTTATTTTGAGTTACTTTTAAGTGATTTAGTGATGTGAGTTGATTTGTTAGTGTCTGTCGATCTCAATTTGATGATTAGCAGGGTATTTGTGTAATGCGGCGACGGGTACCTTGTGACTAAATTTTATGATAGCGGGTACACTCGGTCTTATTACTGATGTTTTAGATGTGTGTGAGAGAGATGAAATAGTTTGTGTGTGGATGTGGTTATATGTTTTTAATAATTATTACTGATAATAATGATTTTTAGCGGTTACACGTTTTTAATAATGAGTTGTAAATGATTCAAAAACTGTATTTAATTTAGTGAAAACGTCTGTATTTAATTTTGAATAATAGGATGTATTGAATTTTAAGTCTCCCTCTTATAGTAAGTGTGTATGCTTATTTTTTTAAGACTTCCTTTTTAGGAATGACTTAAATGCATTATAATATAGTTAAGATAAGACATCTTATTTCTATTTTTTGTAAAAAGAAAGGGTTATTTACATACATAGGCGGACAAAATGGGTTTTTCGGAGGTGCACGGGAACCTCATATATTTTTGTTGCGCAATATAAAACTGTATCACATATTCTATTTTTTATTTATTATTTTTTTTTCTTATTTTTATGTGCATATAAGGGGTTTCTCGGAGGTGCACCGGAACCTTATAATTTTTCTTACATAATGTAAAATTATATCACATATATTGGTTTTTCTATATGCACCCGGTGCCAACATTTTGTGTTAAGATTCTTCATTAGTTTTATACGATGCACGCCATGACTTTTAGTCCTAGTTCCGGCACTTTATAGCACTTTATACACATATCTTCTTATTTTATTTTGAGTAGTCAGGTGAACCCTCAATAAAAGTTTGTTTTAGTAATGCGGCTACTCATAGTTTAGGTAGTCGGACACTATTTATTTTTGTTTTATCAAGTGTCTCAGTAGCGACCGAGATTAGTATAAATCAAAAAGCAAATAAGCAGGTTCCAACTTAATTGTTTTACCTTCACAAGTAGAAGTATTTTGTCGATCTAAACCTACATGTGAGAAATGAAACTTTTCGAAACTCATTTCGTATATAGATCAATTTCTTGAGAGTAAGATAACATAACATAACATCACATTTCTTTGTTATTACAAGTATAGGAAAGGAAACAAATGAGTATATACTTATTTGAGAAATATGCAGAATGGAAATTAAACAAACCTAATACAAAAGTTATCGTTAATCATTTTCATTAACACTATACTTTACTTGCATTTAGCTATATCCGCCTGGACGATCCCTAACATCTTCAGAAGCACTATCAGTCCGTTCAACACCGTGATTTTGATCAGGGTCTTTGCTCGGTTTTTTCGAGCTAGATCCCGACCCCATGGCCTGATCTTTAAGTTTATGAGCAGTGTCTTTAGCCGCACCTAATACATCATCTTTCGTTTGTTTAGCCTTTTCTTCCATGCCTCTAACAGCATCACTTCCACCCTACAAAAACATTCACAATTAGTATTATATATTTTTGTCTGAAATCGTCATTTGGGTATAGTTAACGAGCAAAATTATCTGCATGGATCATTTTTATTAGAGTATGTTGCAAAACTGTCCATGTGGTAAGTTCAAATTGCAGACTCAGTTTTTACCTCTTTAAAAATGCATATACCGTTCTTGCGAGAAACTTAGGTGCGGATATCATCCTTTCTCGAATATGAAATGACTAAAATGCCCCAAATTAATTAAACACCGAAGGCAAGGGCATTTCAGTCATATCTATTGGGGCAAGAACATATCCACACACAAAAGGTTTCTCACAATGAGACGAATTCCTTATCAATGCATAAATGTAATTCTACATATACATATATGATCACTATGTTATATTATGTGTTTTTTGCTTGTGGACAATTATTTTAACGAGCTAAAATTCGTTATTGTACCTCGGGAATGGAGGCGAAACAATCGCCTAAGGAACCGACTCCACAAAGAGGCGGTCTCGTGGCATTAAGGAGAGTATGTCGACGCGTAACATCATTGCTATTCCGGTTACCTTCGTTGTAGACATTTTATCGAACACCTTAATTTTTTCGCTATCTTCTTGTTTAATTAGTTGCCAATCTAGCAAATTGAAGGATGATGAAATGTTCTTATAACAAGTAGGTTAAATGGAGGGTTGATATGAATGATGAGATCGGTGGGATTGCATGTTTTTCGACCGACTACGTAGTAGACTTTTGACACTTGTAGGTTTCATTTGCATGATTGTCGGGTTCTTGTTTATCGGTTAGTTTATCTTGACATCATCTATGAACATTTTATCCATTACTAAAAAAAATATATCAATCACCTTATCGATTCAGAGGTGTAGGGGTGTTTGTCATGGGCTTAGTTGCTTATAAATTAAAATATGTCAACACAAAAGTTTGGGTAAGTTTATATAAGTTTGAGCTTATACAACTCAATAAGTTTATAGTTTGTGACATATTAGAAAATATTAATAAATAAAAAGAATCACGCACAAAAACCTGCTCGTTATTGCCACAAGTGCCTTTATAACGCATCTTACGGTGCAGATATAACGGTCTTATAGGCACCGAATTGTGCCTATAACGAAGTTGCACCCAACTATTTTAAACAATAGATATAGCCCCTTTAATGGATTCAAACCCACATCAGGCTTGGACCATATCTGTCGTTTAATAATCTAAAGTCTTGGACGTAAAAACGCAACCATGGTCCATGGACACACTTTTTAGAGACAATGCTAATTAAACACCTCTTAATCCAATTACTTTCCAGGTGCTACATTAGTCCATATACCACTAAGTTAAATGATTGATGGCATCCTCTCCTCTGGCTAACCTTCTTCAATACTAAAGGTGATCAAATAGGAATATGTTCTTATAATTGAGTTGCCGCTCATTTCTTGAATATAATAGCAAAAAGGCTACTTTTTGAGCATATATAATGTCCCTCATAGATTTTGAAAATTAGATAAGCAAACAAACACACACAACAATGAAGTTCTTGTTTCAAGTCCCGTGTTGTTCGTGTTTCTGCTTTCTAAAGCCTAAACACCGAAAACCGAAACAGGTTGAAGCCATGGACGACAAGAAAATGGAATGAATTATCGGTTTGGCTTATGTTTTCGATATGTTTTCTGATTGGCATGTATTAGACATTTGTGTTTGTAAAATTTTCTTTGTAACGGGTTGGCGAATTGATCAATCATGGTTATTTTCCATTCATGTAAAATAAATTTATGAATTATTATCAAATCAAGATGTTGCACTAGCTGGATCATAATCATTTTGCAAAATTTTGGTATATGATTCTTGATGCAACTTAATTATTTATATGTACCACTACTAGAGAATATTATGTTGAACTTGTTACACTATTTGCGTACAAATATGTGTATTTTATGTATGGTTTTACTCTTATACTCCCTCCGTCCCTAAATAAATGTCCACTTTGACTTTTTGCGGTCTTTTATGTTCAACTTTGACCTTAAATATTTTCGTTTGCGTTATATAATACTTGATACAAAATATATGAATGGATTGGATTTTAAATGTATTTTCATTGATATAATTTTCATCAAATATTATATAACATAAGTAAAATTATTTAAAGTCAAATTTGAAGAAGAAAGACTATAAAAAGTTCAAGTGGACATTTATTTAAGGACGGAGGTAGTAGTAAAGTTTGTGTCTTTATCGTAATAATTGTGACATTTGATCATGGAAACTTATTGCGCCTTCATCATTGTGGTCCTGTAACTCTCAAAAAACGTATGGGTCTTCTTAAACCACAGTCTGGCGTTGGCCATTGGGCTTGTGTAGCAACTTAGGCTAATGGTAACTGTAACCATAAGGTTTGTGGCATCCCTTGTCATATCATCGCCACTTCAGCTTTCTTTTTCTAAAATTACACCCAGTCACAATTTGCTAATAAGGCAACCACAATCACAACCGGAACTAAAAACATACCTCATAATAAATAAAAAAAAAACTTTTAGTTGACATGCCAACCATAACTTTGAAAACGTTTGGGGGGCGACGCGGTCACCATCGGTTGAGTTAGTGGGAGAACCAGTTGGTTACTCGGTCGGTTGGCAAGAAAAGATTGTGATTAGCATTGGCCTTAGATGAGGATTCTCTCATGTTTACTTGAACATGAGATGTAATGTTATTGTTAATATGATAGTACATTTGAAATAAAATAAAATAAATGCTTTGCAATAATGATAATATACTATTATATTAAACATAACATTATCTCTCATGTTCGAGTGAACATGAAAGGATCCTTATCCGTTATGTATATAGATAACAAACTAATACGTAGTAAATAGTTATGAAACATAACGACCTTAAAATGATAAGTGTGACCAAACGATCGAGCTCAAAGATATAATGACTTTAGCAATTATAAATGAAAAATAACTATGAATTTGAAAACACGACCTTAAAACTGCAATAAGTTTGTTTTTTTTTTCCCTTTGAGTTTGTTTTGTCGATTTCAAGTTGTAAATTAAAATAGAAGTTCATACAATTTAACTAAAAAGGTGCTTTCGGATGATGCTTTATTAGAAGTACTAATTGTCTAAAAATGTAGAATACTTGTCACCGTTTGTAGTTGTGTGCACCATTGATCGAATCCGATTATTTTGTGCCATCTTTTCAAAATTTGATTATTTTGTTTATCGATTCTTAAAAATACTTGATTCGATTCGTACAAATATGTGATTTGATACCTAAAAATTCGTCAATCAATTGTGATCAAAATTTGAAAAGATGTGCACGAAATATCGGATTTGAAAAATCGTACACACGACTACAAAAGTGGCAAGCATGATACATTTTTTTATTGCTTTCGGCTAATGCTTTATTTGAAGAAATCCAATTAAAAAGTTTCGAGTTTTCTAATAAGTCGCGTAAAGAGAAAATGGTTTGGTCGAATTGGTTGAAGAACCCAAAGGTTGTGTCCGAATGAGTCGTCTATACCTGAAAGTGTGTCTTGTGTTTGTGTCATGCTCCTTGACATCTTCTTTGGCTCTGTTCATGTAGGCTTTTTGATGTTGTTGTATATTTTTATTTTAATAAATTTGCCTCTTCCAAAAAGAAAAAGTCCATAGAGATTAGTAGATTACTAAAATTTGTATTTTTATTTTAATAAATTTGCCTCTTCTTAAAAGAAAAGTTCATAGTGATTAGTAAAATTGGATTTTAACAACTTAGACTTTATGTAGTTGTATAGTGTGCGTATCAATGCTGTTTTACGTTGTAAGTTGTAACAACAACTTCTTTTATTTCTCTCGTTTATCAAATATATGCAGAATAATTAGAGGAATAAGAGATCAAATAAAAAATAATGTAAGCAATAATTTAAGCAATGAGAAGCAAAATACGGCTACTTATGCTATATAAATAAGAACGCGTGAGATCAGCTAACAATAATTTGTGATTTTTTATAATGTGTATAGAGTTGGCGCCGTGTTGGTTAAGTTGTTAAAGACTTAAAGCATCTATAATGGTTTATGAAAATGTTTATAAAAAGATAAGAAAGTTCAAAATGTTTAAACCATATGATAAGAATAATAGGTCTAAATTATGGATGAGCACGGTACCAGTCTTGCACCGATCCCGTACCGAATTAATGATATCGATTTTTATCCGAGCATAAATAAGTGGTATCGGTACCGTACCGAACGGGATTCGGATACCGGTACCGAGAAATCGGGTTTTCCCAATTTTTTTCAGGAATTTCCCGATTTGACACCGGTCCCGTACCGAATTAGTGGTCCCGATTTTTTTCACCTTATTTCGTAGCCGGTACCGTACCATATATCGAGAATTGGTATGGTTCCGGTACGGTTCCGGTTCGGTTTCGGGATTCGGGTCGAAATGATCATCCTTAGTCTAAAATCTTGAAGAGGTTCAAAACATTTTCTAAACTAGCAAGGTACCCGCGCGATGCGACGGCGGGTACCTTGTGACTAATATTTCCGGCAATGTGATGTTCTTCGGTCATATTCTTTTAACAATTAATTTTACTAATAACAATAACTTTAGTTGTATAATTTATGTTTTGGAAGTTTAATTAGATTGTATATTGTGGTTAAATGTTTGTATATTTTGATGAATGAATGCTTTTAATAATGTATTAATTGTTTTAGATGAGTAGTGTTTTTTTAGTTTTATTCGTGCTTTACAAACTTGTAAATAATGATTATAAGATAGTATTTACTTAAAAATATATTTTTGGTAGTCTTAAAATAATTAATATGAGAGAAGGTAATACACTCATTATAAGATAGTATTAGGGATTTGCTATTCATTACAAAGTTTCTTTTGATCTAAATGAAATTCCAATTGATTCAGACTCTATTAATATTGATTTAAATGAAATTATTTTGGAGACGATGAACAAATTATGCAAGATGCTCTCGATAAACCATTTGTGGGTCAATATTTTCTTAATGAAGAAGAAGCATTTGCATTTTATCAAAATTTTGCCAAAAAAAATGGATTTTTAATTGTACACGGAAGGTTTAATAATAATAAAAATGGAGAAAAGACACGACGGGATTTTTATTGTCATCGCGAAGGAAAACCAAAGCCTAAAATGGTGGATTACTCAAAAGTACAAAGAAATCGGACGTCTTCTAAACGTGGATGCAAGGCGTATATGCGAATTACGTTAAGAAGAGAAAATGAAAATTTTCCGGTAGAGTGGCAAGTCATTATTTTGAATTTAGAGCACAATCATGAGTTGTTGTCTATGGACGAGGTTCGGTTTCTTCCTTCATATCATAGTATTACAACGGAAGATGAAAAACATATACTCTTGCTCAAAGAAGGTGGTTTGTCGATTAGACAAATTATGCGTGTCATGGAGCTTGAAAAAAATGTAAGTCATGGACAACTATCTTTTCTTAGTAAGGATGTTCGTAACTTATTTAGTAAAACTTATGAAAAATACCCACATAATGATGCAAAAGACCTTTTGAAATATTGCATGAAAAGTAAGAGTGAAAACTCTAACTTTCAATATGCATTTACAATGGATGATGAAAACAAGTTAGAACTCATATTTTGGTCTCCTCCCCAATGCTTTGAGTGGTACAAAAAATATAGAGATGTGGTTGCATTTGATACTACATACAAGGTGAACTCGTATGACATGCCTTTTGGCATTTTTGTTGGCATCGACAATAATGGAAGGTTTACTTGGATGTGCACTTTTACGCAACGAGACAACAAAAACACTTAAGTGGCTTATGGAGGTATGTAATGTTTTTATCGTTTATTTTATGTTTTTTTTTTGTTATATCATGGATTTTTAAAAACATGTACGCAAGTATGGTGCGCAAGATTTTATTTATGTTTTAGTGCAAGATAAAAGCAATATATAGTTGGCTTAACTTCCTTGGCCATACAAATTTCTTGGTACATTTTGTTTTAACTTCCTTGGGGTCTCCTAAAAAGTAAAACAGTTTATGTATCCTAATCTGTAATCTCCTTCGTAGGGAAATATACATCTCCAAAATATCAAATATTAATAAATGCATGACGTTGTCACTAATAATTATGCTAACTAGTATGTACTTATGTAAAATGACTTGTTAACAAAGGCTTAACAGCATGATTTTGGAAATAAGATCCATATATAAAACTCTTTAATGTATTTGTCTCGTTAACTTGTTAATAATTGCAGAAATTTGTATTGCTCATGACAAAACCACCAAATACGATATTAACCGATCAAGATCTATGATAACGGAAGCAATCGCAAAAGAGATGCCTTCTACGAAACATGCATTTTGTATATGGCACATCATGGCTAAATTTAGTGTTTGGTTCATTTCCATTTTAAGAGGTAATTATTCAAGTTGGTGCTCAGATTTTTATAGCTTATACAAGTTAGACACAAGAGAAGATTTCGAGAAGCAATGGCCATCAGTGATAGCAAATTATGACTTGGGCAAAAATAAACATATAAATGGGTTATATCATATCAAAAAGTTTTGGGTGTCAGCTTATCTTCGTGAGTTCTTTTTTGGCTGGCATGACAATAACAGGAAGATCAGAGAGTATCAATGCATTTATAAAAAGATTTATATCATCCAACACACGTCTAACTCAATTTATTAGACAAGTAAGTTATCATTCGAAATAATATTTATGTTTTAGTTACAACATATACTCCATAATACTTTTCTTTTATCATAATTTAATCCATAACTTATTTGACTTTTAGGTTCACCTTGCAATAGAGGATATTCAACAAAAACAAATACATGATACTATGTTGGTGAAATACAAAGGATCTTATTTGATCTCCCGATCATCACTAGAAGAGCAAGGCTATCAATTTTTTACTCACTTTGCATTTAAAAAGTTTCAAGAGGAGTTTGAACGAGCACTTCAATACACGGTTGTGGAAAAAACGTGTAATGTTTTTTCTGTTAAGTATCACAAAGATATACAATATAACAAGCATGAGGTGGTATGGGATGGTAAGGTAGCTAAGTGTAGTTGCAAAAATTTTGAATTTGTAGGTATACTATGTCATCATATCTTAAGTGTTTTTCTTCACAAGGATTGTTTCGACATTCCTCTTGCGTATTTACTTTCTCGCTGGAGCCGTAAAGAAGTTACTTTGTCACAAGAAGTACTTTTTGATAATTCGACATCTATGAACAATGATGAAGTTCCAACAAAGGTGATAAAATTGGTTCAACGTCCACCAAAATCAAAACCTAAAGGACGTCCCAAACAAAGAATTAAAGGGGGAATTGAATTGGCGAAAAAAGAACATAGTTGTAGCCTATGTAAGGTGTTGATCATAATATTACCACATACCCAATGAAGGAAGAACTTGTTGGTAAGAGTAATGGTATTTCAAGACATGCCGCGAAGAAGAAAAAACTTATGCTAGAAAATCAAGATTTGAATCCTATTTTTTCTTTGAAATATTGAGTATCGTAATTTGTTGAAGTTGGATTTTAAAATAAAATGTACGTTTGCATTCATATATCTATTATATATTGAGGAACACATTTCATATTTCTTAACATAATCACAAAGGAAAAAGCTAGAAAACTGTGATACATACTTATTTTTTTTTTAATTATTTGACTAACTTTGTTTAATCAATACTCGAATGTTTATATTACACTTTTTATAATCAAACAAAGTTGCCCAAAGAAGGAAGTACATAATTTCGTTACTGTTATTGTTGCAACATTTAATCAAATTGAAAAGAAATGATTTAAATAAAAAAGGGTAGAATAGGCATTGCATGATATGAATAAGTGAATTAATGTAAGATGGTATCAAAAATGGAAATTATAAGAGGATATTAAATGTTTAGAAATTGCCCACTGGGCAATGAATAGCAAATCCCTATATATTAAGGGCCCGTTTGGTTTACATGATTTGTCATGAGGTTTGATATCATGGTAAAAGAAATTTGTTTGACTGAAAATAGTGGGCCCCAAGATTGGGCATGAAGGTTGAAAATATGGCATCTAGCAATCTTCGGTAAATGATCGGGTTAGCCAAGTTGTATCACATTTTATTGTACTTTTACATAATAAGTGGGCCATCTTTTTAACTCAACAACTCATTTGTATATTTATTATTTTTTGTTTCAATTTATAATAACACATTTTAACTTTTAAATTTAGAAATAATAATTTATATATTTTATAATACATTTTCTCTTTCTACATCAAATCCAAATTCAAATCCTAATACAAATTTAAATTCAAATCCAAATCCTAATCCTAAATGAATCTACCAACCAAACGGGCCCTAAGCTCATTTGAAAGCATTAATTGTGGTTTTATGATATGGAAAGTTTTACCAATAGTTATATTTATAAAAATAAGTTTATAATATACAAATGTTTATAAATTGATGATGTGATAACGACTAACAAGGGCATCCACTCACATGAAAAGGTTTATTATTTGTTTTAACTATAGTGAGTTGATGTTTTATGTCTATGTGAAATGAAGAGGTTTGAAATTTTGAACTTTTTTATAATTAAATACATGTGTAATTATTAAGTATTTTACAAACTTGAAAGGTTTATACATACCGCAACAAAATTTATAAAATCAAAAGCTTTATAAATTATTAATTTAATAAATATTTAGACCTTTTAAAAATGCATCATTAGGAATGCTCTTATATAATTTTATTAAAACTCTATTATAGTAGATACCTTTAGTGAAATGCACAAAACTTAACATGTACAAAATTATTAAAAACCAAATTGGTGGTTGGTAGTTTGGTACTATATTTAGTTCTGATATTGATTTTCTTGTTTTAGCAAATAAAAGATATACAAATATAGAAATTGACAAGTTGAGTAAAGAATTATTTACTCAGTGAGAAGCAAAATTTGTTTTGGTGTACAAATAACACCATGTGCAAAATTAATGAACATTGACTTACGAAATTTTATTTTTTATATGTATATACACATCTAGTTGGGAGCAAGGTTGTCAAGATCGGGATCTTACCCAGGATCGTTTTCATCTTTGCAAGATCGTGATCGTAAGATCCTACTCGAATGTTAATTCTTAATAGTTTATGTAATTTTATACAAATTTACAAATTCTAATACATTATAACAATAAAATACTATGAATGTTTCATATAAATGATGTCCTAAATTATAATTATAAAATGTTTAAAAAGATTAACATGTTGTTTTTTGAATTCTACAAACAAACAACCCATAAATTTGTAGTTTTTTAGTTTGTAATATGGGAAAAGTAAGATCGGATCGGATTAGATCGTAAGATCGTATGGTAAAGATCAGGATCCTATAAGATCTTAAGCCTGCAAAGATCCTATGTAGGATCCGGATCGTTTTTGCTATGCAGTATCGTAAAATCGTAAGATCCTAAGATCAGGATCGGGATCCTGACAACTATGGTTGGGAGGGCAAGAAAATGAGATATAGATAGCAGATCTAGAGGTAGTTGGAATTAATATCTGTCTTATACTTCCTCCTCTTAAAAATAAGTATCTACTAGATTTTAAAAAGTTAAAAAAAAAAAAGAAAGAAAGAAAGAAAAGAAATAGCTTAAATTGCCTTGTTTTTGTATAGTCTTTCATGTTTCAATTTTTCACTCTTTTTGTTTCATTTTGATTTTCCCCTTTACTATGGTGTTGTTTGTTTATTAAGAGGCCCTGAATTTAAATCTGAATCGTACATCTGAACCTAAATATGCGATAGAAAAGTCTGAATAATTTCCATTTTAATCTGAATAAGTGGTTAAGAAATCTGAATCTGACTCAAATAAAATTGTTTGTTTTTATAAAATGTCTAGATGTGTTAAACTGTCAGTTTTTACAATTTAAATATTAAACAATTGCATTCGCACTTATTAAATATAAAAAACAAATTTTATTATATAATCAATTTAAAGTTAAAAGTACTTTAAACAAAACGTAACCAAACGTTTATTTGACACAAATAAACATGTCGGAGTTTAGCTTGAGCTTTTTAAAACGATTAACTAAATTGTTCGCGTTATAGTTGAGATATATGAGTCTAAAACGGAACATTTCAATTTGAACAAAAGTATAAATTGTTACATACATTCTTTGTTAATTAAAACATATGCAATGATTCTATTTATTACTTCTAATATGAAAGAAAAAAGTGAAACAAGACAAAAAAAAAAAAAAAAAAAAAAAAAAGACATTAAGAGGTGTTAAGAGACCCCTCCACATCTAGTTCAATAAGAGGTTTATGCCTTTTACTGCCTCTCAATGATCAGGAAAAAACAGACTCTCTTAACACTGGTTGCCTCTTACCGCCTCTGAATAACATGAAAAAAACAAATACTCTTAATGACCTAAATGTCTGACGATGTCTTAATAAGTTAGATTAAGATGCTGTTAAAAGATATTTTTGTAAAAACAAACACCATCTATTTTAGTTTGTTTCAAAAAATTATCCATTTTTAAGTTAGAATGTTTATATTTATTAAATTTCTAATTTCACCCATCTCATTCTTTTTAATAAAAATAGTTGTTATCTTTAGTGCATTTATAAGACAATGTCGCTTCGTTCTTTGTTTACACAAAACGACGTCGTTAGTACGGCTAATATATAATAGAGTAATACTTGAGGTAAATTATACTAATGAAAATAAATTTAAAACTTAATTTATTTATATATTTTACATTAAATATTACAGTATATAACACAAAATTACTAGTTATACTCAAAGTTGGAAAAATAAAAAATAAAAAAATTATAACAAAACATTTATTTTTGGGTCATTTAGTTTGAGTGAGACAGGGGGAATGATATAAAAAAATCTATAAGTACATGACTCATAAATGCTATGTTTTCAACATTTGTACCGTTGGTTCATGTCATCAACGAGTAACATGTCGGAACCCACCACCCCACTGCTACACAAACCAGATGACGTCATCAGAGACAACAATTCATGGTGGAACAAGTTACTAGATTATGAAGAAGCAAAGAACCAAATACTATTTTCATTGCCAATGATAGTTACAAATGTTGCTTATTATTTAATACCATTAGTTTCTGTTATGTTTGCTGGTCATATTGGTGAAGTTGAGCTTGCTGCTGCTAATCTTGCTAACTCTTGGGCTACTGTTACTGGCCTTTCCTTTGTGGTAAGTTTTTAGTTTTAACTTTTTACATGCAAGTGGTAAATATGTGTGGATTTTATGTGTTGGATGTTAGTTAGGTGTGATCATGTATTATTGCTATTTTGCTATTGTGTTATATGTGGTATGATTTGTTTGTGGTAATGTGTGGATGTGGTTTGTGCACCAAATGTTTATAGAGTGTATGGGATTGCGTTTTGGTAGTGATTCTTTGTAAGGTTTAAATTGGCGGGGAAGCCTCACCGCGTGCACTTTTTTTGGCGCGGACTACCCCTTTCAAAGAACATAGCCTCAGGCAATGCGCACCTTATTCAGTAGTGACCTTCAGCCGGATTAAACCCTTAACTATTTCTCCAAAAGCCCTTCTTGACTAGTCAGTTGAACGTTTGCGATGGTAGTGATTATTTGCGTTTGCAACAAACCATTAGAAAAAAAAGTGATTATATGCGTTTTTTAGGGAGATTAGCAAGTTGTATGGTAATATATGTACGATGTGATTAAGATTAGTTAATTAGTTACTCAATGGCAAATAATTGACTTTGTGCTAGTTTAGTAGTAGCCAAACTAGCCGGAATGAAATTGCCTTTGACTATTTGATTATGCTTATTGAGTTTCTAGCTTTTGGGTATGATGAACCAATCTTATTATTTAATCAATCAATGGTCTAATTGTTGGCCCTTTGGGTGAAAACAAAATGCCTATATATAAGTTGGATGGTTTACTACTTGTGTTGCCAATTGGTCTTAGAGTGGTACCCGATGTGGGCATATATGTTGGTCACATGAGTATATGCTCTTTACATGAAAGTTACTAAACAATGCCAGCCTTAAGATCTAGGAGGAATGTGTATTATAATCTCAAAGAGCTAGTTGATTATGAATTTGTCTATATTGATGTCATAGTAGAGTTATAATATCACATGATGCAATTGGAATATTGAACTTTTCAAATTATTTGTTTTTAGTCAACCATTATAATTCATAACAATTGGTTCTTCTATAAAAAAGTTTATAATCATTATTAGCATGCTAATAATTCTCTACTTTTTGTTTTTAAGTTGTTTGTTCTCATTCTTAATGGACTGAGACGTGTGAGATTTTCATTCTTGATATTTTATCTAACAACTACATCTGAAATATATATCTTATGCTCTCTGCCTACTATGTCCAAAATCTCTATTTGGAATTTTAGATACAGTTTATGTAACTTTTCCCATCATCTTTGTCCTTTTATTATAAAGGGTTTGTCTAACGAGTGTCCATAAGACACTGGTTTGATCTTATTAATTAAACTCGAACTTTTCTTTTCAAATAAGAAAATGCATTTAATACACATTAATTAAACATATAATTTATCATAATTACATGTGATTTTCAATTTAATGAACCCAACGTTTCCTTTTTTATGCAGCTAAACCAATGCCCTATGGGCACCCGTTAGACAAACTCTATAGACAATACTATGAAAACCCGAAAAATACAAAATGTGTACAAATCCGTTCAGACATGTATATGAGTGATTGCCTTTTCATACATTGTGCTTCTCGTTTAAGATAGTTATCATTCTTGCTAGAAAACTATCGTACTTAGCATCATTGTGCCTAAAATTGTTTGTTTTGTTCGCAATGAAAAACATATACAATGGCTTAAGAAGTTGATCAATATTTGATGTTATGTAACATAGAGTCTAGAGGTGTGCTTAGATACGTATACCAGAAGTGATTATCTAACAAAGTAAAATACTTAATATCAACCAGAATAACATTATCAAAAGCAGTCTACAAACTCAAACCATAAGAGGTCCTAAGCTTACATTCCGTAAGCAACTCCATGGGGACACCTGCCCTAGCCATATAATCGAGAATCATGTAGGGCTAGTGATTTACCAGGCTCCATAGGTCTTCCGGGGTGGTTTGCGGAGTCGCGGCTTTACCGAGTCACAAAAGTGGCTCTAGTGGGGTTTCCCTCGAACCTCAAAAACAAAATTAGCTCAAACCATAGGTTGTGGCTTAAAGTCCCGTAACAACATAGACTCGTTACAAAACACCCTGTACACCCATTTTATGTAATTCTAACAGTTTAATATTCTACTATCATTTTCAAATCATGCATGCTAACACTTCCTAAGGTGATCAGTGTCGTAAATTTTCGTTACTCTTTCTTTGATCAGGTTGGTTTAAGTGGTTCATTGGAGACATTATGTGGGCAAGGATTTGGAGCAAAACTCTACCGAATATTAGGAATATATCTACAAGCATCTTGTGTAATTTCCATACTCTTTTCAATCATCATCTCAATTATCTGGTTTTTTACCGAACCTATCCTCCTATTACTTCAACAAGATCCTGAAATCTCAAAAATGGCTGCTCTCTACATTAAGTATCTTATTCCAGGACTATTTGCATACGGGCTTTTAAATAACATGTTGAGATTTCTACAAACACAATCCATTGTCTCCCCGTTAATATTATGTTCTGTAGCCCCGTTAATCCTTCATATAGGGATTACTTATGTACTAGTAAATTGGACTTCCTTAGCTTACGTTGGAGCCCCTTTGGCTACTTCGATTTCTTTGTGGATCTCAGTGTTTATGTTGGCTGGATATGTTCTTTTTAACATAAAATGTAAGGAAACATGGCGAGGTTTTTCGATGGAGGCATTTAATCATGTTTTTGTTAGCTTAAAGCTTGCTCTTCCGTCTGCTGCTATGGTTTGGTAGGTAACTCTTCAATCTTTGAAGTTTTGAAATATATATAAACAAGAGGCAGCAATCAGTGTGTTGCATTGGGTAATGATTCATCTGTAATGGGTCAAACACATAAAAAAATATTATATTTTTTTAAGTTTAAATGGTTACATATTGGAAGTGTATTTCTAGCCCAATTTAACCGGCTCTTTTGACCCTAAAAAATAACCCATTTAACCTAAACCTGTTTTGACCCGTTACCCGAACTGCCCATTTTGACACCTGAGGTAGATACTATGAATGGTGAATGCCCATCGTTCATTTGGATTACATGCGACGTGTTTTTGTTGTTTGTTTTCATCTTTTGCAGCTTAGAGTATTGGGCTTTTGAGTTACTTGTTTTACTAGCAGGGCTTTTCCCTAATTCGGAAATAACGACTTCCTTGATTGCAATGTGGTAAGAATGTCTTGCGCTTACTAGTGTTTAGGTAAAAGTGATTATAATTCCAATCTCTTACTATTTAAGGTCGATTTTAGATTTAGAAAGGCAAGTAAGAAGTGAGTAAAATGATTATTCTCTAGCCTTGGGGATGTTGGGGATTGCTTATTTTGAAGTGCTTAACTGCTTAAACTATCAGCCTTTATTGTTAAGTGCTTATTTACTTCAAAACAAGCAGATAAGCAGTGTCATCCAAGCATTCATAACTGCATATCTTTGTTATAGATAAGAAAATTAGCACTTAAATAAGCAATACAAAACACCCTCTTAGTCAGAGTTTTTAAGTATCAGAATATGATGTTTCAAGTCGGGTCACTGAAATAAATGCAAGATTACTTACATGTCTATTAGTTAAATTTAACTGATTATTTGATTTCAAATTCTTGATGGCAGTGTAAATACAGAAGCAATCGCCTATATGTGTACGTACGGCCTCAGTGCGGCAGCAAGGTTAGTTCTAAATAAAGGACAGCATTTCGTCTTTAAACTTGACCCTACTTAACGACGTTATTAACTTATCAGCACACGCGTGTCAAATGAGCTGGGAGCTAAGAATATCAATAAAGCTAAGCATGCAATGGGTGTGACTCTAAAGCTGTCTGTCATTCTTGCACTTGTTGTTGTTTTAGCTCTTGGGTTCGGACACAATATTTGGGCTGGATTTTTTAGTGACAGTCCTGTGATCATAAGCAGCTATGCTTCCATGACACCTCTCTTAGTGATATCGATCATTCTTGATTCTATCCAAGGAGTCTTATCAGGTTTGTATAAATCCCCTTTTATCAAATCGATATGTGAAGAAAGTTGCTCATAGTTTATAATGTTGCAGGCGTGGCGAGAGGATGTGGTTGGCAACATTTGGCTGTGTGCATAAACTTAGCAATGTTTTATTTCATTGGCATGCCAGTTGCAATTGCGCTTGCTTTTCTACTAAAACTCTACGCAAAGGTGACACTTTTTACTGCATAATCTGCAAGAATGCATCGGTTTTGCTTAGATCATATGGGTGTCTAATCCTATATTCCGTGTGTATAATGTGTAGGGTTTGTGGATTGGCTTAATATGCGGTCTCTCGTGTCAAACTGGTGGCCTCCTAGTACTCGTGTACATTAAGAAGTGGACGCGAGTGGAACTCAATGATAGCAACAATTTAGACAACAACATTATCGTTTGACCAAATTTTCAGCTTTTGGTCAAACCAGATACACGAACAAGATTGTATATGATCTCATGTACAGTCTGTATGAATGGCAATATAACACTTTAGCTCATAATTTGTGACGGGCCTATCTAGTAATTTTGAGAGGGTGTTGCACAATATTTTTATTATCTTGTATGTACTAATGTTTTTATCTTTACTTTTTATTTTATTTTCGTATTTTGGTTTCCAACTCGACATTACGAGCCGACTAATCATAAGACGACTATCTTTTCGGATAGCCCGAGTCCACGCGAGGTTAGATCGAATCCTTGACCTTCTCTTTGGAAGGCTGATATTCTTACCTATGCACTAAAATGTGACACTTATGAGATTAATTTTACACTATTTGACTTAAAATCGGATGTAGCGTGGCACTAAAGCTCTTAGGTCTGTCCATGCTCATAATTCTTGTGCTTTAGCTTTTTCTTCTTGTTTCATTTATGCGCGGGACAGCTCCAGACATTTATTATTAATTTATTATGCCACATGCTCCATTTAGCTATAGATAGATACATCAAACAGTGAAACACGTATTGTGGTCTATTTTCTAGCCCAAATTCCATTATCTGGGCCCCCATTTAAGTGCTCAAAACTTTCAATCTTTGTCTCTTTATTTTTATGCAAATCTCATCATCCTCGTAATCTCATGAACTTGTGATAATTTGGCAATTGACATGCGCATGATATATTACTACTAATGTAGTATAACATAAATAATGTCAAATGATCAAACGGGGTTGACTCAATACTAATACTAAATACTAGTCCACTAATAATATACGCTATAAGTAGGGCCTATGGGGTGTAAAAATAACTGAGCTCGACATGAACATTGTTTCGGGTTGACCCCAATACCCGCGTAAGGGGATTTTTTTTATTTTTTTGTGTTACATATTTCTTTATTTTCTTTTGTAAAAACTTTACCCATTTTTGTTGTTTTAGCGTTATAGTAGGCTTATTCAAATTAATCTGAACCCTATTTACTTGAACTTTGCTAAATCGTATCCAAATAACCCGAAAACCGAATAACCTAAACCTTTATCTACATGTTGACGTATGTGTCCGGACGACACGTGCCGGACCGAAGAATCTCCATCACGCCGGAGGTCATTGCCGGAAGGACTGGACTATGCCACCTAACCCGGATATTACGGGATTGTGTCTCCACGTGACCTGACACCAAAGCTTGGCTATAAATAGCCAACCCCATCTCCCACATAAAGGGGTTCTACACTCTCTCTCTACTCATACTACACACACACATACATATACATATATGCTAAACCTTGTACAGGCGAGATTCTGACTTGATCGTCGGAGGGTGGTTCCCGGGGCTTCGACGGGGCCCTTCTAACAGGTTCTTTCATGTATGACAGCATGCTTTCAAGATCGGGACAAGGACGGATGGCACGTGAGAGCCGTCAGGACTGACCCGGCGGAAAAATGCTTCAACATTTGGCGCCTTCCGTGGGACCCGTTGTTCATTCTACCACAGCTAGGAATGATGGGTCTCGTTCTAAGTTTGATTTACCTGGACCTCCATCCTCCGTTCAGTATGTTCTTTCGGAGGAGGATCGTCTACCCTCCTTCCAGGAGATGGGTGACAGCGGAGGCGGTTCATCTACTGTCCTTCCGCCAGTGGTTCATCTACCGTCCTCCGGAAGGTGGTCCTTCCATCATGTAAGAAAGATGTTAGTATCAATATCGTGTATGGGTTGTTTGATTATTGTCGATTCGGTCTAGTATCGTTGTGGCATTGTTCAAAAAGGGTCGTTGGTATGGACGTCATGTATGAATCGTCCGGTATGATGCCTTTCGGTGGGATGACTTTAAGTAACCCTTTGGAATAAAGAAAGAGGCATGTACAGGTACCTCGTCCGGATTTTCGTCAAGAGGTTCGTTCAATCCGGTTTCGTCCGGTAGTCTTGCCGATATCATATCCGGTAATGACTTTGTATACTGCTAATTAAAAGACGGTGAAAGAAGCATTCTACTATTCGCTTCGGTTATGGTCGTTCGGAACCTTGCATCATTCGTAGAAGGGTCGTTCGGTATGACGTCCTTCAGTAGCCATCAATGGCAGAGATAATTTCTTTCGGTAGCCATATCGATGGCATGACTAACAAGCTACTAAGTCGGGGTGTTCGGACAAATAGTGTATCGTTCGGATGCAGTGTTTCACGCCTACCTTGTAAGTACTCCAATATTATTTCCTTGCTCTCTCTGTTGCCAAGAGAACATAAGTATGACACGTTAGGTTCATTGCCATGCTACCTTGATAAGCTGACATCATTCAAATTCTTAAAAGAAAAGAGACATAGATGATGCACAAACAATACAACCTATGGTACTAGACAATCTCTACAAATATATGCATGGCGTAGCATAGGTAAAGTAATAGTACCCGTGACCCACCCCACGTGATTTACTTTGTCATATAAACAGATACATGAACTAGCTTAGTCTATTGAATAGACATGTCACTTGTGTATCTAGTATTGCAGGCTAAGGGCTTTTGACTTTATGAAAGAAAGGTTATTTCACTCTTTGTGCCTCTCACATACTTGAATTTACACACATCATTTTACATCACTATTAAAATATTGTGGGAGCACTTTATAAAAGATAAATATGCAGGCTCAAGCACAAAATATTAAATTACTCGTGTAATATTTGGACTTTATGATAGAGATTGTTGATGACAAGGTCTGATCACTGGATTTGTCAATCTTCGGGCACCTTTGAAAATAACATTAAGTTGCCAGTTATTTTCTGCTTATGACATCCGAACCACTAATTGTCCGGCTAATAAACCTCCGTCTATTATTGGTACATATGACAACTTCTATTGCCCTTACATATTAGGCTTCAAATGTTAACATTCTTAACTGCTTTTTACCGGAAAGCAAGTTGCTCGACATAATCCTATATTCAGGATCAAATGTGTTTTTTGGCACGGCCCAATCTTATGAAAATGAAAGGACTATATCAATGCTTTTATTACGTGATAAACGGACATACACCTAAAAGTTCTGCTAAAAACATTGCTTTTCATCTCTGAAAGTTCTTGTCTTTCAGCCACCATAAATCACACGAGTGTCTTGAAAAATGAAAGGAAGATTAAAAGATCTTATCTGGATATTTAAGTAATATGGTGGCACGGATTTAAAATATTAAGACAACAATGTTTGATCAATGTCTTAAAATATTGTGACATAATAGCCAAATCCGAAGAAACACCGCATGTTTGATAATTAACATCCATGGGTAAGCATTATTGCTATTTGTCAATAATGTTTTACTTGAGTTCAACGGTACTAGTGAGTTATAGCACCGTTGAACTGGGGGAGTATAGTGGTATGGCACCTTCCGTTGATTGCGTTAAGGTTTCGTTGTGACCTTTTTTATATTAATACAGGTGAAATATTGTATTTGTCATATTTAACAGGAGAAAACAAAAGAGTTTTCAAGTTTTATTCTATAGGACTAACAGGCATAAGGTGATGATTTCGTGAAAATCAGAGCATGGTCAATAAGGGCAATAAACATCACATGTTTGATATCTAACACTCATGGGTAACATTGTTATTCATCGTTTATTATGTTATCTAATACATTGTTTTATTTTAGTTCAACGATACTAATAACATTAGCATCGTTGAACTGGGGGGAACCATGGGGGAATGATACCCTCACCGGTTATGTTACGGTTCGGTTGTGACCCGGTTGTTGTATTAATACATTAGAAACATTGTGTTTATCTAACGGGAAAAAGAAGAAGAGCTTTTATGTCTTATTGTGCGAGGAATAGGCGTGTGAATGCCCACGTTCTTAATAAGTAAAATCCTGAACATAACATTTGTGTGACACCCCGGTTGGCTGGCCACCACCGCGGATGCCCGAGTGCAACATCTTTCGGATGCCCGAGTGAAAAATCATTCCGGATGCCCGAGTGCAAGTTCATTTCGGATGCCCGGGTGCAAAGTCATTACGGAAGGCCCAGGTGCTAATCACCGAACGGCAATATTCCCGAGTGCCCATCTCCTCGGAAGGCCCAGGTGCTAATCACCGAACGGCAATATTCCCGAGTGCTAATCACCGAACGGCAGTATTCCCGAGTGCCCATCTCCTCGGAAGGCCCAGTGTGCTAATCACCGAAGCAAGTATTCCCGAGTTCCCATCTCCTCGGAAGGCCAGTCTAATCACCCGAACGGCAATATTCCCGAGTGCCCATCTCCTCGGAAGGCCAGGGTGCTAATCACCTAACGGCAGTATTCCCGAGTGCCCATCTCCTCGGAAGGCCAGGGTGCTAATCACCTAACGGCAGTATGCCCGAGTGCCCATCTCCTCGGAAGGCCAGGGTGCTAATCACCTAACGGCAGTATGCCCGAGTGCTCATCTCCTCGGAAGGCCCAGGTGCTAATCACCGAATGGCAATATTCCCGAGTGCCCATCTCCTCGGAAGGCCCAGGTGCTAATCACCAAACGGCAGTATTCCCGAGTGCCCATCTCCTCGGAAGGCCAGGGTGCTAATCACCTAACGGCAGTATGCCCGAGTGCCCATCTCCTCGGAAAGCCCAGGGTGCTAATCACCTAACGGCAGTATGCCCGAGTGCTCATCTCCTCGGAAGGCCTGGGTGCTAATCACCTAATGGCAGTATGCCCGAGTGCCCATCCCCTCGGAAGGCCCCGAGTGCCCATCCACTTGGAAGGCCCAGGTAATTAAAAACTAATCTAAAAAGTAAGCGTCACAAACATATAAGCTTGTATTTCCAAAGCTATGCAAATAGCAAAGGTAATAAAAAACAAGAAGTTTGGTGTACGTTTATGTGAGTAACAATTGTAATAAAACACAAAGTGTCTGGTACAGGTTTGTGATTAATAAATAAATGATATATAACGGCACATCACAAAACATAATGATTATGGTAGAAAAGCAATGTTTTATTTGTGCAGGAAACAAAGGGACGATGGAAAAGATATGTCTCGCTTTCAGATCTAACGATATTTAAGTATAGCATCATTGACCATAGGTCAACAATACTATCTTGGGGACATGCGGCATATGTGGTCTAATAGACCTAACGCCTTTATGAAGCACCAACTTATGGGTCACTTGGTAAATCACTCTAAGATGGTCAATGGATGGAAGACATGTCCGAATGATAAGACCAAAAGGTCATAAGGTACTCTTTAAGTATTACATAATCAGTCTTTTACTAATAATGCAATACTAGGGGGACATGTTGATGTATGTGTCCGAAGGACACGCGTTGGATGAAAGATGATACACCTATGTTCAAGGACACATGCCGAAAGGGGACACGGCATAGAGATATTCTTGAAGTATTGCATCATCGGTCTGTAACCGATATTACAATACTGGGGGGACATGTTGACGTATGTGTCCGGACGACACGTGCCGGACCGAAGAATCTCCATCACGCCGGAGGTCATTGCCGGAAGGACTGGACTATGCCACCTAACCCGGATATTACGGGATTGTGTCTCCACGTGACCTGACACCAAAGCTTGGCTATAAATAGCCAACCCCATCTCCCACATAAAGGGGTTCTACACTCTCTCTCTACATCTTACTTCATCTTATACTACACACACATACATATACATATATGCTAAACCTTGTACAGGCGAGATTCTGACTTGATCGTCGGAGGGTGGTTCCCGGGGCTTCGGCCTCGGGACCCCTTCTAACGGGTTCTTTCATGTATGGCAGCATGCTTTCAAGATCGGGACAAGGACGGATGGCACGTGAGAGCCGTCAGGACTGACCCGGCGGAAAAATGCTTCAACACTACAAAACCGGAATAACTCGACCAGAATCCCTTAATCAAGTCAGGATAACCCGAATAACAACTCTAACTATGAATAACTCGGCCTAAATATACACCACAAACAACATATATTTTATGAGAAGAGTTATTTTACATACCAAACTTATCTTACATATCAAGGGACTCATCTCTACCATCCATCTAAAAATAAATCAATGACTGAGATTAAAAGCATTTTATTATTTCACATATTTTTTAGAATTTAAATATCTCTTAAACCGTTAATCGTTAAATGAAAATATTTACACCGTCGCGAAGAGCATTTAATTATCTTTCTATAGACGCGCACTTTGATATACTTTCGAAAAAAGAAAAAAATTCGTTTTTTTCACGTTTTTTCGTCTTTTTTTATGTTATTTGAAATTTGCATGAAATAAATCATACTACATCCGTCCCATATTAAATGTCCAGTTTTGATTTTTGAAGTCTTTCATTTTCAACTTTGACCTTAAATATTTTTGTTTGTGTTATATAGTATTTGATCAAAATTATACCAAATGAAAATACGTTTTAACCTCAATACATCCATATATTTTGCATTAAGTATTGTTTACCACAAACAAAATTATCGAAGGTTAAGTTGTACAGGAATGACTTTGAAAAATCAAAGTGGACATTTAATATGGGACGGAGGGAGTATATGATTAAACACTAATTTGAATATCACATGTGATATTAGTGTTAAATCATATGTGATATGTGATATTACATGTGATATGATATGTATATCATATGTGATATTACACTAATATCACATGTAATATTACATATCACATATATGATATAACACTAATATCATATATGATATAACACTAATATCATATATGATATAACACTAATATCACATGTGATATTCAAATTAGTGTTTAATCATATATGATTTTTTAATGCAAATTTCAGTAACGTATAAAAAACGAAAAAACTATAAAAAAAAAGTGAAAAATACGAAAAAAAAGATTTGTCGAAAGTATATCAAAGTGCCTATCTATAGAAAGATATCTAAATGCTCGTCGCAGTGATATTTTTTTTTGTCGCTTAACGATTAACGGTTTTAAAGTTATTAATATTTGAAAAAAGATGATGAATGTGGGTTTTTTAAATTGTTGGGATTAATCTAATCCATTAGATCAAATAAAAATGGATGATTGAGATTGATCTCTTGGTATGTAAATAATCTTTTGTCCTCAAATGATTTTAAATCATATTTTATATAAAAATTAGAGTAAATTACATAATTGGTCCTTGTGCTTTGTCGGATCTTGCAGAAAATGTCCCTGAACTTTTTTTTTGACGGGTCATGTCCTCGTGGTATGCAAAAGTTACGGGTTTGGTCCTTTGACGGGTCATGCTGTTAGTTGACCGTTAACTCCGTTAACTTGGAAAACCAAAGGGACGATTTATTTAACGACAAAAAAAAAAAAAAAAAAAAAAAAACCTTTAAAAAAAGAACATTTAAAAAAAATATAGGCAAAACGTATTGTGTCGTTGCCGGTTTTACGTTTCGTCCATTTTTTGACGCCGCCTGTGTTTTTTACTTTTGTCCGTTTTTGTTCTCGCGTCCGCTATCATCCGTTTTTAATGTTTTCGTCCATTTTTACGCTACCGGTTTTTACGTTTTTAGCGTTTGTACTCGTTTTTCTCCTTTTTATGTTCTCCCTTATCCGGTAAAAAAGGACGAGAACAAAAGACAAAAACGTTAAAACGGACGAAACGTAAAACGGACGGAACGTACAAAATGGACAAAAACGTATATATAAACGTTTTTGTCCATTTTGTACGTTCTCGTCCGTTTTTTTTACGTTTTTGTCCGTTTTTTACGTTTTTTCTTTTTTTTTTGTTCTCGTCCTTTTACGGATAAAAGCGGACGAAACATATTAAAACGGAAGAAACGAGTACAAACGTAAAACCGAGTAACGTAAAAATGGACGAAAACATTAAAAAACGGATAGATAGCGGACGAGAACGTAAAAACGAAAACGACAAAAACGTAAAAACAAAAAAGGCAGAAAACGTAAAAAACGGACGAAAAACGGGTAAAAAACCGGACAAAAAAACGGACAATACGCATTTTTGTATATATTTTTTATATATTTTTTTTTTGTTTTGTCAGTTACATAATCGCCCCCGTGGTTTGCCAAGTTAACGGAGTTAACGGTCAACTAACAGCATGACCCGTCAAAGGACCAAACCCGTAACTTTTGCATACCACGAGGACATGACCCGTCAAAAAAAAAGTTCAAGGACATTTTCTGCAAGATCCGACAAAGCACAAGGACCAATTATGTAATTTACTCTAAAAATTATATTCATATTTCTGCTTATATTTGTTTATATGTATTTTATACATCATTTACTTAACACATTTTAGCATTGAAGCTTTCTCCATATTTGACATATTTAAAATACATATTAACTTTCTTACAATTTTCTTTTCTCACCCAAACCAACCAGAAGTAAAGTACAGTACTCATGTATGTACGTTATAATACACCATGCTTTAATTGTAAAACTCATTTTATTTACTTATTTCCAATATAGTGAATTACACCCACACTTATAATTTTTTTTTTTTTTTTTTTTTTTTTTTTTTTAATTTTTTTGTGCACTATTTTAATAGCCCTCACGGACTTATGGTATATACCTTTTTGTGTTCTTATAATTCGCTTTATATTCAATAATTGCACACTTTTTTCATAAAATATCCAATAGCATAATGCCAACTTTAGTATGTCGGTAGGGGACTACCTATTTTCCACATAAAATTAAATCCTCATTAATAATATAAATAAATAAAATATCGTACCGTTAGAGTTACATGTATTTGCCGCGTGCGGTCAGTGTGATGTTTTGCCTATTTTAACACCATAACGTACTTTCATTTCATATATTTCTAGACACACTCTCAAATATTTATTTCATCATGGCGTTACATAAATTATCACTTTGTTTTTTCTTAATGGTTTTGGTTACGTTAATAAGTTGTACACATGCTAGAACATTTGAAGTTGGTGGTAAAGATGGTTGGACTACAAATCCTTCTGAGAATTATAATAGTTGGGCTAGTAGATTAAGGTTCTTGATCAATGATACGTTGCGTAAGTGTTGTTTTGAGTTCGTGTTCATGTGATATTGTTTTCTGTTTCTTAGATAATTATTTTATGTGACTTTTTTTTGGTTGTGTGCAGATTTTAAGTATGATGGTGGGGTGGATTCAGTATTGGTGGTGAATAAAGGTGATTATGATGGATGTAATATTAATAATCCGATTACGAAGCTTGATGGTGGTGATTCTACGTTTAAATTGGATCGTTCGGGTCCTTTTTATTTCATTTCGGGTAATAAATCGAATTGTGATCAAGGTCAGAAGATGACTGTGGTGGTTTTAGCTCTTAGGATTCGATCACCGCCACCTGGCGCCGCTACTCCGCCTTCTCCCGCCGCGACACCGCCATCAGCCGCCATTACACCGCCACCTGGCGCCGCTACTCCGCCTTCTTCCATCGCGACACCGCCGTCTCCCGCCATGACACCGCCATCGCCCGCCGTGTCCCCAACCCTTCCACCTTCACCATCCACTGGTACAGGCTCTCCAGAATCGTCTGTTCCTCCTGCTTTATCACCATCTGGAGCACCTGCTTTGACTCCTCCAGGGGGTGCCCCTGCCTTAACTCCATCAGGGTCATCCCCTGGTCCAGGAGGCGCGGCAGGTGGTCCAGGAGGTGCAGCAGGGGGTCCAGGAGGTGCCGCAGGAGGTCCAGGCGGCGCAGGAGGTCCAGGAGCCGCGGCAGGTGGTCCAGGTGGAGCCCCCGGACAATCACCAGGAGGTAGTAATCCAGCGGACACCAACTCGCCATCTGCCGCGACCCGACCACTATCGGGTACCATAATGGCATCATTTGTTACTATGATCTTTGGTTTATGGTTGGTTAGTTAGACGTTTTAAATATATACATTTGAAAGGTTTAATACTTTGATTATGTTTAAACCTTGAGGTTTATCATGATCTATTTATTTGTCTAGTGTTATTTCTTTTTGTTATTGTTGGATTGATACAAGTAGTTGAGAGCGGTATATATTAATAAAACGAGTGTTCATCATGACTACGTTGTGAATAAATGTCATGTGTATCGGTAGCTAGAAACATTGATGTGTAATAAATTTGTTTGGTTGTAAAATCTTTTCATTTATGCATTTTTGCTATTATATAATCTCATTCTATGTTTTTTATGTTACATATAGTAGAAGCTTTGAATAAAAAGATCAAAACGCTTCAAGCCATAAATTATTTTCAAGTTGGTTGTTGATCTCTAACGCCTTTTCTATTACAATTATATCAACTCTACAAGTTAGTAATTTATATAGCAGGAGTTTGGATATAATGATAATGTAATTACTATTTGTAAGGATAATTATAACTTTAAAAAGACATACGGAGTAATTGATATGAAAGCGCTATAGATACACGAGGTCAGGATTTTTCTATCAAGCTAATTGCTTTTTGGAAAATATATTTTAATCAACTTTTAGGGTGAATTTCATATTTTCCTTCCAAAACCTTACTAATTTCCAAGGTTGTCAAGATCGGGATTCTACCCAGGATCGTTTTCATCTTTGCAAAATCGTGATCATAAGATCGGATCGGGATCTTAAGATCCTACTCTAATGTTATTTGTTAATAGTTTATGTAATTTTATACAAATCTACAAATTCTAATACATTATAACCACAAAATATTATGAATGTTTCATATAAATGTTGTCCTAAATTATGATTATAAAATGTTTAAAAAGATTAACATGTTGTTTTTTGAATTCTACAAACAAACAACCCATTAATTTGTAGTTTTTTAGTTTGTAATCCGAGAAAAGTAAGATCGGATCGGATTAGATCGTAAGATCATATGGTCAAGATCGGGATCCTATAAGATCTTAAGCTTGCAAAGATCCTATGTAGGATCTGGATCGTTTTTTATTTTCAGTATCGTAAAATCGTAAGATCCTAAGATCAGGATCGGGATCCTGACAACTATGCTAATTTCATATATAAGTGTCCATTACTCATCAAAAACTCACTTTAGAATTTAATATTTTAAATAAATTAATTGTCAAAATATATAATTGTACTTTACTAGTTATTGTGTTTTGGAAAGTTATAAAGCAAATCTTTACTATTATTTAAAGAGGTACACTCATAAAGGAATGAACTAGAACTATATTTGATCAATTTTAGACATAAAAACAAAGATACCAACCATCAACTTTAATAATGTTTAAAGAAATGGATAGAAAAAAAATGAATGATTTAATGAGTCAATTAAAACATTATCTAGAAAATGTTATCCAACTGTAACGTTGTACACTTGTTGAGCTTATATACAATATCACATTTTGACAAATCAAATAAATTGTGACCAACCACCTATTATGAGTTAAATAAATTAAATTTCTTATAAAAATGAGGTGTCCTATTTTTGTTTTCTGAAATGTGAATCAAGATACTACTTTTCCAATCAACTTTTAAAAGGGTACTATTCCATTGATTGATATTGGATAAAGACATAAAATGATGGTAGTAAAGTATAGTATTGTTAGTTTAGTGGGAATGTATTCTAACAACTCGAATTATATTTTGAATTTTAGATTATTAGATTTATGAAGAAAAAAAATGGTATACTTATTTGTCACAGTTTTGAAAATAAAAGGGTAGTAAATTGAAATATATATTTCTTTACGTAAAGTATGTATTAGGGGTGAGGATAGCTTACTGGTTTGGCTTCACACGTTTGGTAAAGACCTCAAGATGTGATCTGAGTCACAAGCTGGGGTAAGACTCACGGTGTATGTGAGTTAGGTTCGTTTATTCGTGGAATGTATTCTAACAATTCCAATTATATTGTTTCAGAGTTTCAGAGTTTCGTGTCTCCATGGAAGTCCATCAGTGAGGCAGTGACATGTATCTGCTTGTTGCAGTTATGAGAAGTGTATACAGTCCTGTCGTTGCATGTTAACGTTTTTCAGGCCTTGGAGCCTGGCCTGAAAGTTTGAGCTTGTTTAAAGCGATACCCTATCAATATTAAGTTGGTGAGAATGTATTCTAACAATTCCAATTATATTGGAAATTTTGGATTATTAAATTTATGAAATGACAAAGGTATTATTTATTAGTCACAGTTTTGAAAACTCATTCGGAAGCTTGAACTGTAACACATTTTCACTTTTTCTTGTTTCTTACTTTATCCGTCTTAAATTATAAGTTCATATCTATATTTTTAATTGTTTCAATATACGTGTTCACTTTCGTATTTCAACCAATCAAAAGACATTTTAGTGGAGAGAAAAGATAAAATAGAGTAGTTAGTGTGAATTTTTTAAACTTTGTGCAAATTAAAAGTGGACTTATAATTGGGATGGAAGAAGTATTATTTTTTGTGTTGTTGGTTGAAAATTTTAAAATTTTGTTTGATATACATGTTAACTAAGGGGGTGTTTGGATGTGTGATATGATGGTGATTATCTGATTATATCACTTACAAAACGTCAATAATCAGTTTTTAGTGTTTGAGAACTTCTCTCAGTTAATTGATTATTTGTGTTGTGTTGGAGTCAAAACATGGGTTTGGATAATCTGAGAAGGAGCTGCTAAAATGCAAGAAGCTACAAGTGTCTAACATACAAAGATTTGTTTGTTTCATCACATATTTCTAATGGTTATAATGCTCATATCATTTTCAGATGAAGACCAATATACACTTTCATTTTTGTCTATCACGATTAATTTGACTTTTCACTTTTGTACTTGTTGGATTGTGAGAGTTGATACGTATGAAAACGACTAGAAGTGTGTGAGCCTATGGGGCACACACGTTAAACACGAGAATACGTTTAAATACGTTTAGTACTTGGCCCATATAACTTAACCCGTTTTGCATGATATCCGATTACTCCATTAGATCCTTTGGACGTTTTCCAAATGGGTCGGTTTGGGTTTGCCTTGGGCCTAGAAAAACGTGTAATCGGATTAGGAAAGAATGGTAGCTTGGAGCTCAAGTTTGAGCCCAAGTAAGACAAGGTATCGTGAGCTATATATACTCCATACATGGTTCTCATTCTTAACGATTCATCTATCCCTAACTCTGCCAATTCACGATCAATTCATCAACATAGATACAAGACCCGATCGTCTTTTATAGAGATCCGATTAGGGTTCTTTGGTTTTGATTCAAAACCCTAAAACTTGCATCGTTTAGATTCAAGAGTCGTTTAGGTTTTGTTTGGAGGAGTTTTGCTTTGTTCTTGGTCGACTACGAAAGCAAGACGAAGGGGTTTTTCTGTTTGATTGATCTCAGACATAACTGCAAGAAAGTTATCGGACATAGTTGTCCGATATCGGGTAGAACTCAGAAATTTCTCGGGTTGTTGCTGTATATCTCGGACAGAAGAAGGAAAAGGTTTCTTGGGTTTCTTTGTTCGTGTTGGTTCAAGTATTCAAGGGTTGATTAGGTAAACGTTCACGACTAGCTTTATCGGGCGTATTTGTGGTTAAGTGTTTGTGTGTGGACTCGTAGCGGTATTCGTTTTGAATACTTGGTTTCCTTGTTCGTTTAGTTACTTGCGGGTGACTACGAGGGTTAGTTTTCTTGTTCCCTTTTATTACTTATTGCTTATTAATTATATGTTAACTTAATTGCATAGACTAGATCCAAATTTCGTTGCGTACTCGTAGTGTTACTTGGTTAACATTAATTAAAACCCAACACTACTTTCGTCGTGTCTTCTAGTTTAAGTAATTACTTACTTTTTATATATATTTTATCTAGTAAAAATATAATAGCTGGAATCACCAAAGAGCTTTGGCTTAGTTAGTACCCACCTCTGACAAACCGGCCCACTGAAGAGATTTTGTGGATAAAAGATCAAGTGTTCGAGTCTCGGTTCTTGCTCACTCAATTTGGTGCCGCACTAAGCCAGGAGAGTTTTCGGAGCTATTTTTTATAAGGTGGACAATAGGTGGTGCTAAAAGACACCCGGAATTAAGGTGTTCCTACCGAGTCACACCTTGTGAATAATAGTTGAAATGTTCTAATATTTCTATACTATTTTGTAATAAAAAATTGCATAAATATTAATAACAAAATGATAAACGATAAACTTAAGTAATTCAATATATATAGTCCTTTTTAGTAATTTTACGGATCAAGTCATTAATAATCTGATTTGCCAAACAATTAAAAAACTGATTATCTAATTATTGCGTTATCATACAACATAATCAAATCCAAATACTATATTTCAAAATCAAGTTTTGTTACCACTGATTATCTGATTATGCGATATCAAAACGCATAATCTATTTTACATAAGCAATCTTAAACATTCCCTAAGTGGACATGATAAATTAGCTAGTATAATGGTTTGAAAACTACGTTTTGCAAAGAAAAGACATAAACTGCTACTAAGAGCATGCTTGGTAGAGGGTTACGGGGGTAAGGAATAGGAAATATAACAAAAAAATATACTTGGTAGAGTATAATGCAATAACTCATTACCCAATAGTAAGTAATAGGCTATTAGCCTATTACCCATCAAATTAGGAGGAATGCTTTTCTTTCCATTTCTCTTTCCCCACTATTATCATTGACTTTCCTTTTCCTTTTCTCGAGTTTGAACCAAACACACCATAAAATATACTCCTTATGTTGTTAGTTTAGTGTGAATCTATTCTAACTACTTGAATTATATTTGAAATTTCAGATTATTAATTTATATGAAAACAATGTGTTTACTTATTTGTCACAGTTTGTAAGCTTATCTGAAGCTTGAATAGTATGAACTACTACTTTCTTTTTTCTTTTTTTTTTCTTCTTTTTTTTTTCTTTCTCTTTTTTTTGCTGCCGCCGAAAAACTTAAATTTGTTCAGCTTACTGTTATGTGACATATTTCCTTAATTATAAGTAGACATTATAAAGTATAAACTACTTGATTTAAGATTATTTGAGGACAAAAGATTATTTACATACCAAGGGATCAATCTCCACCATTCAATTTTATTTGATTTAATTGATGAGATTAATCCCAACATTTTAAAAAACCCACTTTCATCCCTTTTTTTTTAAATATTAATAACTTTCAAACAGTTAATCGTTAAGAGGAAAAAAAAAATATCATTGCGACGAGCATTTAATTATCTTTCTATAGATATGCACTTTGATATACTTTCGACAAATTTTTTTTTTCGTATTTTTCACGTTTTTTTTAAAGTTTTTTCGTTTTTTTACGTTACTGAAAATTGCATTAAAAAATCATATATGATAAAACACTAATTTGAATATTACATGTGATATTAGTGTTATATCATATATGATATTAGTGTTATATCATATATGATATGATATCACATATCATATATGATTTAACACTAATATCACATGTGATATTCAAATTAGTGTTTTATCATATATGATTTTTTTTCATGCAAATTTCAAGTAACGTAAAAAAGACGAAAAACGTGCGAATTTTTTTTCTTTTCAAAAGTATATCAAAGTGCCCGTCTATAGAAAGATAATTAAATGCTCTTCGCGACGGTGTAAATATTTTCACTTAACGATTAACGGTTTAAGAGATATTTAAATTATAAAAAATATGTGAAATAATAAAATGCTTTTAATCTCAGTTATTGATTTCTTTTTAGATTGATGGTGGAGATGAATCCTATGTAAGAAAAGTTTGATATGTAAAATAACTCTCCTCAAACTACTTGGTATAATTGTTTGAAAACTACTTTCTTCGTTTGCGAAGAAAACAAAAAATAACAAGGTAGTTTTCAAACAAAACTAGCTGAAACTATATCTATCAAGTCTATAAACATACTAATCTTGTTCTAAATTAAGTTCATGCTTAGGTAAAGACGACTTATTAATCAATTTGTTAACAAATCCATAGAGGTTCTTCTCATCAAGTTTGAATCATGACTTCTATCGACATATATAATTACTTGGTTGACATTAATAGGTTGTATGTCAAACTCATATACATTTTTATTGTCGCACGATACCATTTTCTAATATTTCCCTTCATTTTCTCATTCAATTAAGTATCAAGAATTTTCAATATTTGTTTATCGAATTACTAGTTATAATACCTGTGCACGTACAGGGTTTTGACAAAAAAAACTATTTTGTATCAATGCTAAATATTATGTCTTTAAAGGTAATTATATATAATTATATACTTATGCACGAGTTTTTCATTATTCATTATATCCGTTAGAATTTTGTATAATCAAATTTTGTAAAAAAAAATTTGTTAGATAACTCAAGATTCAACTATATTTAGCTGATATAGATGTTGATGTTCCTATTTAAATTTCACTATTAATATTATGATGTACACAAGATGCGAGTTTAGTTGCACATAATAAACGTCGATGAAGTTAAAATATACTCCTTAAAGTTTTTTAAAAATGTTTTTCTACATATCGTTATATAAATAAATAAAAGTTACATGAGTAGTTGTTATAAGTAAAATCACGTTTTTTTTTTCTCCTCGTATTACAGTAGCTCGCACTTACAATTTAATAATTATATTATTGTTTTCAATAATTTAGCCGTATTTAATATTCAAATTCGTGTCCACATTTGTCATACTTTTAATATGAAATAAATGAGTCATTAGTAAACATATATAGTAAAAAAAATGACATTTATAATCTTATGTATATTTATATGTTGGAGTTTTAAAACAACATATATATTGTATTTTTAAGTTATAAATTATAGGGGATATAAAATATAAGGGGGTATTTGTTTAATTTCCAAAGTTATTAAAAAACATGAAAACTTATAATATTACACTTAACTCTATACAATTTTTAAAAATTTAACCACTAAAGTTTTATTAATTACCCCATCTTTTTTAAAGTTTTTGTTTTCACAAATTTAACACCTATATTTTTATGTGTTTTTCTTCTCAACCAAATTTATACACCAAATAAACTAAAGGTTGACCAAAATCAATTTAATTTTGACTTTTATTAACCAATCACGTCGCCCGATTTCGCTTACGTGGCAAAATCAACCTCTCCTATTGGTCTAATTTTTTTTTTCAATGAGAAGGGTTTTGCAAAAACACTCTGAAATGATGTAATTCTTTTATTATATAAAAGATTTATAAAAGTCCGTGTATACAATCTATCATTATATTATGTTGTAGAGTCTGAATCTACACAGAAGAAAAATGAAATAAGAAGTGTGAGAAAGATTTGTAGCCACACATTTTAAATAAAATGTAAGACAATAAGAGTAGATATATACATTTTTATAGCTTCATCTAAAATGTACGATTGTAGTTTTTTTTTATAACCCTTCTTGTTTAGTTTTATTTCCCGTTTGACCCTAGCTCTTATGTTGTAAACAAATAAACAGCTTTTATAACTTGCATATTATGTTTTAGAAAGCCGATCAAATCGACTGGTTAAATCGAAAAAAATTGAGAACTATTTGAAAAACATGTTAGACGATGTCCGGTTTAGTTTTGAAAACCATGCTTTTGAGTGTTTGGTATATATGTATTTTTGTCATTTTTATGCTTAAAACCATATGTTGGACGTTGAATTAACTTTTTGCCGACTAGTTCATAAATCATGATGCTTGATTCACCGCTGCAAAGAATGAAATCGGGTAAAGTCTTCCGTCTTTTAAAATATATTGGCCACCTCATAGAGGTTTTTTATTTTATTTTTATTTTTTTTTAATTATTTATTTATTTTATTATTATTATTTTTTATCAGAATTGAAATTCAAATATCTCACATTTTCTACTAGGCTAAATGGTTTTATATTCTTGCAAGTGGAATAGCTATGTATATGTTCTTCGTATGTCGACCACATGAGGGATGATGGCATTCGTTCGACATCTGCATGCTTCACATGTCGATGGCCAAACTGCCATTATTAAGTACTCTAGACCGAACTTGAGAAGGATCGAGAGCGATTCAAGAGGGGCCACATTCATACAAAGACACGATACTCTTTCGACATATGGGGACAATGTCTAGGACATAATATGCGGCTTTCGTTCTTCATATGGGAAAACGGTCTAGTGCAAAATAGTAGCACTTGTATACTTGATCGAACTTGAGAAGGATCGAGAACACTTAAGAACTGACTACATTCACGCGTATTAAAGATCAGGTTAAGACCAAAGCCGATTTTAGCTAGAATCGACCACCATTTTTAAGCCAAGTTTGTTACTTTTAAGACTTTTTATATCTATTTGAGTACCCTCACACTCACAGAAAATTTTGGCGAGTCTTTAGTTAATTTTTTTAACTTGAATATGTTATTTTTAGGAATTTGATAACGGGTCCAAAAAAAAAAAATGTGTGTGAACAAATTATGTGATTCTAAATAGGAAAACTATATCAAATTTTGTGGATCATAGATCTAAACAGCAAAATATACCACTGTTATTTCTCCCTCAAAATCTCAACTTCTAGTCTCATTCAAAACAAGAACACGAAAAACCTCAATTCAACGTTCTTCATTTCCATCGTATCGTCTGAAAAATGTTCAGTCGTTTCATGTTTCTCATCATTTGCACATTAGCATTCTCTCATTGTGCACTTTCCTCGTCTAAGAACATACAATTTCAGCCAAATTGGGCTACATTGAGTCGTCTTTCCAATGAGGCCGGTCAACTCGAGGGGGACTCTATTGATCCCGAGGAAGAGACCATGATGGAGAATGAAGGTGCTCGACGTATTCTAGCTGGAAGAGGTTACATTAGCTATGGTGCAATGCAAAAGAATAATGTGCCATGTAACCAACGTGGCCAATCTTACTACGATTGCAATAGTAGAGGCCAAGCTAACCCGTATAGCCGTGGTTGCAATGTTATCACAAGGTGCGGTGGTCGATAAGACATGAAATTTTAGTATCGTTAACTATATAAATCGTTAGATACAATAATGTCGTGTTTTTTGTAATTGGAGTGAGATTCTTTCAAAGTTGTTATGTCTTGTTAAACTATCATATGGTTATTCTACCATGGTCGATATAAATTATGCAATGTTGCAAATTTTGGAGTTTTTTTTTTTTTTTTTTTCTTCTTCTTCTTTATGGTTTCGTCATTGGTTTTTAATAACCTGAATCAAGAAAATTAACATCTTGATGGAATTATTAAGACAAGACGATTATCCGCGTATAGCGGCGATGTTGTATATCAAAGTTAATTTGTGTGTGTAGTTCCACTTTTTCTTATGTATATATGGTTATGGAAAAATATGAGAGTAAATAAAGTTAATGGTTTAAATTATAATTAAGTGTTTAAAGAATTAGGTAACGTGCTGGCATATTATTAGTCCACATGAAGGTCGTACGTGAGCGTCAACAGCCCGTGCGACCTATTGGCTAGAAATGGAAATCCAATCGTTTCTAGCCAGTCTTTAATAACCACATGCATATATAGCCTCTTCCGCAATTTTCTCAAGCTTTAACATAGAGAAAACTTTTGTTCCAATATTTCATCTTCGTCTGAAATCATCAGAGCCATTTCAGCATCATTTCGAAACAGAGGATTTTCGAATGTGAGTAGCACAAGAACCTGTTCTGTAAAGCAAACTAATTAACCCTTTACAGCCAAAGCATTTAGCTTTAGGCAACACACAGAAAATTCTTATGCTTAAAGAGAATAATGCCCAAAATAATTTGTTCCTTGACATCTTTTGCAAGAATAAAGCTTGTTAAACACCAAAAGCCAGATGCCAGCACTTAACAATTGTAATTTCGGAAAAATTGATTGAACCAAAATTTTAAGTAATGTATGCTTACACAAATCTAGATTAAATGTATTTTACATATATCGAACACTACAACAACACTCTTGCTAACTAGCTTTCTTACCGCTTTTAGAAAACCGGTGTATATCTCTCATTATCAAAACAGCCACCATCTTTTTGGTCGACGGTTCCTCTGTAGTATACCAACATAAATCAAGAAAACAGAAATGAGAAAAAAGTTGGATCATTTGCAAAAACAAACATGAAAAAACTTTTCGGATGTACAATTGCAAAACTAGGAAAAAAATGAAAAAGTAAAATTTCATACTATATGAAAGAAAATGATGCATAAGTGGATGAACCTTTTGATTGTTTTTCGGAGGACCCGCTAGTATTGGTTGAGGAAGAACACCATTGTCGATGTTCTGAATGTATGGCTGTAGTTTCTCTTCCAACATCTTGTTCAACTGGAAATTACACACAATACAAGCAACATTATGTGCTTAAAAAAGTGTCCATCAAGGCCGCCTGAGGCGCAATGCACACCCCAGTGCGTTGGGATCACCCAACATGTGGTGAGGCACACGCCTCAATGACGCATCAACTGAGGCGTGTATCGTCACTTTTGGGGGCATCATGTGTAGTGATGTAGTGGATCTTATAACATAAAATATGACTTCTTTTATGTATATTGGGCTTCTTCTTATGGGCTCTACAGTTTACATGCGAGTCCAATCTGACTGATTTTTCAGAAAGTTGAACACTTTCTGGTTCTTTTAACGTTCAGACTCACAAACGTATTTGTTGTTAAATGTGGTATAATTGTCTTTTGTGTATTAAATATAACTTAGAAGTATTTTTGTAAAAAATAGGCGCTTTTTAAAACCTAGGCAACATTCACGCGCTTTTTAAAACCTAGGCAACATTCACACACCTGTTTAGTGTATATTCAAATACTGAATTCATTAGTTCATTGTTACCTTCTCTTGGCGCCATTTTGCTTCCCACTGATCGTCTAAAATCTTTTCCGCGATTTCTCTTTGAGCATTCAAAAGAACTGTCATTTCGTAAAACTTTTTAGGATCTTTTAGATCTTCCTCACTCCATGAAGACGCATTTAGTGGAACGTTGAGCTCCTGTACAATCAGTTGTGCAATGTCAGATAGTGATAATAAGTAACCATTTCTTTGTAAATGGGTCAATCTGGGTTATGTTTTTAACTCCAACGGGTCAAATGGACCAAAATTCAAAATGTTAGCTAAAAAAACTCTACGGGCCAACGCTTGAGTGGCTCAATCTAGATGAAATGAACACTTACCCCCCAGTTTTGAGGTCGTGGTGGCGGATTGAGTTTCATAACTTCAGTCTCTAACGCGCTTTTTGCTTTGTAGTACGGAATGTTCTTCACTACCACTGGATCATTTCTGGCACGCTCAGGGTCCATTGAGATCAAGCCCTGAATTTCAATAAAAAAAAATATATATACTTGCTTAGTTCTTATCTTTTTTCTGGGTAAAGGATTGGCTCGAATAACATTTCAGGGGAGTACATCAAATTCGAAGACGAGTGAAACTGAAAAATATAAGAATAATGGACTGAAGACCAAAACAATCTGTACCCGTCGGGTCCAAACCGAACCATGAAACCAACACATATTTGGGGTTGTCACATAAAACCTAAAACAGCGCCATTTGAAGTTTGACAAATGAAAGACCAGTTTAGTTTTTTGAACCTAACAGGAAACTATTCTTAAGAAAGCCGAGAACCAAACTAAAAACCGGTTTTTATAAGAATCTAGAACCACAAAGTAAACCGGACATGGCTCGTTTATTACTCAGTTTGGTTTTGGTCCTGGTCCCATTCGTCAGCTTATGCACATCGTGAATAACATTGTTTAGGTTACATAAATTAGACTCACTTCTTGCAAGTACTCCCATCCAGGTTTTCTCTTGGCTACAGCATCGCGAAGTTGATCATACCGCTGATTTTCCTGAACGTTACATCAAACAAGAAACCAGAGTAAACCAAGGAAACGAAGGAAGCCGTGATTCTTTAGAACAGCTAGTAAAGTAGAAAAGATGAACCTGGTATTGCCACCAAATCTTCTGCTTGACTTCGTCATCGTATTCAAACCCTCCCATAATCTGAGGCATTGTAATCAACCAAAACGCAGCAATGCTTGGGTCTTTCATGCTGTCGATAATATGCTGAAACGAACATTTTGAGGTTTGTTGAAGCATCTTAAAAAAGGCTCGTATCCACAGGTGCAAGCTAGAGAATTTAGATACAACTCATCACTAATAAGGAAAGAATTTAATACCTCGTAAGGATAGTCCATTTTCTTCATTATGTTGTACGCTTTCCATGGAGGATCGATAATCTGCAGTGACATTAACAGTAAGAGACCGATAAAATGTTTCGGAATTCAACATCCAGAAATGATAACGTGTCATCTATAGTTTAAAGTCTATAGATTATAGCTTTATATCAAATTGTGACCGATAAATGATGATGAAATAATTTACAGAAAGAGGTAACAGTTGCTTAAGTACTCACATCATCGGCAGAGATCCTGACTTGTAATTTATCCTTGCACTCGGGGCATTTCATCACACCCTGCAACAATATTAACGCAACTTTACAAGGGAATTCTCAAAAAAACGTAATAAGTCCTTTTATGTTCAAGGCCTCAAGTGCTCACGGATCCATCACAAGTCTCACAGTCTTTGGACGGCAATGGAACATTAAGATCCATGGTGGCTGGAAGATGCACGATTTCCGCTCTATTCTCAGCAATGGCATCTGCAATAGCTTCGGCTGTTGCCTTTTCTCCACTGACAAAAGTTTTCACCAATATTAATTCTTGTAAAGCTCGAATACAGTCATAATGGATTCAAGATATGATCCTACCTACCTTCTTAATGTGTAATTTTTCACCTGATACATGACCCTCCCTGTGCCTTTGCACATGGTGCACCGTAAAGCATTCCATCCATTGCAAGTCTGACAATCCCTACAATTTGACGCCTAAACAATGTCACTCAAAGAAGACCATAACAAGTGAGATATTAAAAAGTAAGAAGCACCTTTGACATATCACTTTTTTCCCCAACTCCAGTGCAATGTCACAAGTCCCTAGAGCAGCAACCGCCTGTGAATAAACAACGATAAGCACAGTACACACTTTGGCATATTAAATTTTGTCGTAGTAACAACCCCCACCCCAATCTCATATGAACCTCATACGGTTTTAAGTTTTTAAAGCAACAAAATTAAGGGAAAATGTCAAAAATTGTAAATAAGTTTCTACATCATTTAAGACAGGCCACCCAAATTTCGAGGGTATTTCTATTGCTTATCCAAGTGCTTCTCTGCTTTTTTTAAGCATAATCAGTTTGAGTGTTTGGACGAAACTGTTTATCACCCTTTTTAGAGTAAAAAAGCACTTCAAATAAGCAGGTTGATACATGCGTGCTTTCTTAAGCCAATAAGCAATCTCACACACCCACCCCGTAAACATCTCAAGTTTCAATATTGTTTCAATGTGAATGAAAATTTTGGAATATTTACCTCCAAAACCTATTATCCAATTTAACCTGATATATATTTTGTCGTATGGCATTGTGTAAAAATACTGACGAGTCCTAATTGTACCAAGCTTACACATGACGTCCCGTCAACTATGTTTGGTTTACGAAATAGGGATCCAAGTCAACAATCTTACAGAACGGGGATACCTGTAAGCTATTTTACACTATTTGCATGTAACTTGTAAGATAGTTTACTTAATTTATGTGCATAAAATCTGGTGACATATGTAATGGGATAATAAAGGTTGCTGGTCCATGTTTCAAAAAGTTTCACATCCTTGAGACAATATTGAAATTTGAATACTTAAACCTCCTATAAAAATTGGACTGACCTAGGGGGACGTTTGGTACGAATGAATCGTAAAGAATGGAAATGCTATTGAGAATGGAATGGCAGAGAAAAAGAATGACTTAAAAAAAACGGAGAAAGGTTCGTTGTTTGGTAGGTGCATAGAATTGAGTACCGGAATGACTTAGAAAATTGAATCCTTTGTTTGGTATGAACAAAGAATCAAAGCAAAAATTAAATGAACATGTAATTTTTAATCACTTATATTTGCTTCGTAATATTTGATCATTACAATATTGTTGCTGCAGTTTCTTTGCAACCAAATTATTAATTTTCAGCAATTGTATACATCTTGTTGCTACTAATTTATTGTCCATCACATAAACACGAGACTTCAGAAACCCATTTCATTTGAATACCGCCACTAACTTATGAATAAATCCAACCAATGAACTGCAAAAATTTTCCTAATATAAATGAAATAGAACTAAAAATCCCATTCAAATTTTCTTGTATAAAAAATTACGAATAAATCCAACAGCACAATTGAGGATGAAAATGACGTTTGACCGTTTGAGAGGTGAAGTTACAAGAGGATAAATGGGGATGAACAAATACGAATGTGCCACACACGTGCTATTGCTTTTTATACCTCACTTTTTTTTCTACTTTCCACCGTGATTCTTTATGGAATGATAAAAGAGAAGTCCCTTCCTAAATAATCAATTCTCGTGATTCTTTACTTTTTTAAGAGAATCAAAATCGATTCATGAGAATGAAAACTAAATCCCGCATTTCCATTCTTTTTTGCAACAAACATGAGAATCAATTCATTTGATGATTCTTAGCTTTCCTTTCCATCCTACCAAACACCCCCTAGGTGAAACCTTATTACTTTTGCGAGGTGTTTGCCTTTTGCGAAAATTTCTTCTTAGTGGGTGTTTGGTATTTGCTTATTTTAAAGATTTTATCAACCTAAACATAAGCAAATGGTAGCCTGCTTAATATTAAGTGCTTATTGGAGGGTAAAATAAGCAGATAAGCAAATAAGCAATTTCATCCAAACACTCAAAAGTCAAAACTACTTATCTACATAAATTTAAACAGATAAGAACTTAAATAAGCAATTCTAAACACTCTCTTAATAATAAGCAATTTGTTAGAAGTGTCTGGCTAAGCGCCTAAGCCCTTAGTGGCATTTTCCCTAAGTCAATACCAACAATTTAACATCATATAGCAGATTAACCTAATCAATAACATCTTAAAATTTGAGTTTGAGTGGCATAGCTGTTAGATATTGTGACTTCACCTCCTAACTCCTAAGGGTAGTTTAGTAATTTTGGTCTAAAAGATATTTACTAAGAATAATCTAGAAATAAGCTAGATACTTTGGTAGAATAATCTAGAATAAGCTAGATATTAGCTTATAGGAAAATCTAAGATATTTGTATTAGAATCTTCTAGAATCCAATAAGCCCTAGTATAAATAAGGGCTTATCCCCCCATTTGTAATCATCTATTTTGTACACAAACTACTCATCTTGTATCCTTTGATTTATAATACAAGAAACTTTTGTCTGATCTCCTTTTGTTTTGCTACTGATTATTCTCGATTATTCTCCCCTGATCCTAACAAATTGGTATCAAGAGCCACTCAATCGATTTGAAGCAAGCTACAATTTTGTGGGTCATTGAATTGGTTGGATTCAATCCCCTTCTGGTTGATTTCAAGAATCAATTTCTTGATATTGTTTGAATTTGTCTTTTGTTCGGTGGCTTGCTGACTCGATTTGTTGGAAACATCAGGTTTGCTGTTTTTTTGTTATTCTTCAATCAATTCTTGCTTCTTGTTTGATAGATTGAAGTGTTTGTGGATTGAGATTTAGGATAATCAGTTGTTGTTAGTTATTGTTGTGGGAGGTTTGGTTTCAGAATATTAGAAAACCCCTATTAGAAAACCCGTTTGAATAGCTATGTCTTCTCAAACATCATCATCTGTTAGTGTCGTTGAGAAGTTTAATGGGATATATTCTGCTCGAAGTCTGTGCCTCTATGGTTTGCGTCTGACATAATTAGTTTTGGGCCTTTTGGTAATCTGTTTTGGTGGAGAGTGGGCTTGCATTTGAATTTTGAATTTAAGGTTTTTTGATGTCGCCTTAATGGAATTGGTAGGAATTGTTTTGGAAACCGGATATCGTAGGTTTGAAGGCTCGGTCAGTATTTGTTTTGCTTTGGTATTTGCTATGGAATTTGTTCGTATTTAGACTGTAATTCTTATTGGATAAGTGGGTCGTTGGTTTTATTATCTGTATCATATTTGGGGCGTTTGAATTATCAGATGCCGTTCGTCAAGTTATTTATTAACTTGAATTTGTTTGATACGGATAATAAGTTTGAAGTTGGACCGTAAAACTTATCAATAAGTGGGTCATTAGAATTTGAATTTGGTATTTGCATTTGAAGATCAATTTGGTGTTTGAAGACTTGGTTATAATCAGGTCGTTTGAATTTTGTTCGATCGTTTGGAATTTGTCAACTTGGAAATTTGGATCTTCGTTTGTCGGGCTTTCGAAGTCTGTTGCCTGAATTTGATTGTCGCTGGTGAAGATCGTTTGAGCCGATTGGTTTGTTCGGTTAGCCGTTTTGAATTTTTCGGCTAACATTTAATTGTTCGTTTTTGAAGTTATCGGCATTTGCTTTTTGGATCGATTTTGTTTCGGATAGCTTTTGGGAATCGATCGTTTGATTTGAATTTGGCTAGTATCTCTAGCCTTTGGAACTTGGAATTAGATATGGTGTTACTTACGAGTTGAACTCAAGGTGGAGATTGTTAGATATTGTGACTTCACCTCCTAACTCCTAAGGGTAGTTTAGTAATTTTGGTCTAAAAGATATTTACTAAGAATAATCTAGAAATAAGCTAGATACTTTGGTAGAATAATCTAGAATAAGCTAGATATTAGCTTATAGGAAAATCTAAGATATTTGTATTAGAATCTTCTAGAATCCAATAAGCCCTAGTATAAATAAGGGCTTATCCCCCAATTTGTAATCATCTATTTTGTACACAAACTACTCATCTTGTATCCTTTGATTTGTAATACAAGAAACTTTTGTCTGATCTCCTTTTGTTTTGCTACTGATTATTCTCGATTATTCTCCCCTGATCCTAACAATAGCCATTATGTTACTAATAGCACATGGTAACCCAATACCACAATACATAGTTACAGCTCATAAAACTTCAGGACCTAAGGTAACCCATCACAACAGAATGACCCAATTCAAGAAAACACATAAAAGTAACAAACCTTTATACTTAAATTACACAGCTTTATAGCTTAATAATATTTAAGGGGGTGTTTGTTTAAGCTTATTTTTCTGGCTTATGACTTATTGAAATTTTGAGAAGGTAGTAACTAGTAAGCTAATTTTTTATATTTTATTAGGAGCTTATATGCCTAAATAAGCCATAGGCTCAAGTTGATAAGCTCGTACGCCCTAAAATTCCAAAAGCTGATAAGCCCTTTTCATTTAAGCCATATCTAAAAGGTATTTCACTCTTACAAAACGCCAATAACCTAGAAACTTTAGTACTTTACACAATCTACACACCATAGTCAGTTATTTTACACATATCAGTTCTTCCAAAATTCTACAACATTGTAACAAAAATCAGAACTTTACTATTTACATTTCTAACGAACAGCAGTTAGGGAGTGACATTATCCATTATGTTTACCCTCAATAAAATCATATTCGCATTTTAAACAGCATAACGTGACCTAGGTGATATAACAATGAAACGTCAATTAGTACTATTACATTTCCCTGACATCAATAAAAATACCTAAGTCACAACTCATAAAATGTAGCAAAAATTTCAAAACATCAAAACATAACACAACAAAATGACCCAATTCAAGAAAACCAAAAAATCATCAATTAACCAACCTTTTATAGCTTAAAATTGAATTTTAAGCACAATTAAAGCTAACCCGATTCAAAGAAAACCAAAAATATACATAAATTACACAGCTTTATACATAAATATACATAAACTAAACACAATTTAAAAAATAAACACATGGTAACTTGCTTATTTAAGTGCTTATTTCAATGTAAAATAAGCAAAATACACAAATTCATTCAAAACATTCAAAACTGCTTAACTGTTTAGAAAAAAAGCAGATAAGCACTTGATAAGCAATCCGAAACAAGCTCTTAACAATACATTATAACAACACTTACCATACATTGCATAACAACACTTGAAAATGAACTAAAGTCACAATTAAGTCAATAAAATGACCCAATTCAAGAAAACCCAAAAAAGTATCAATTTTTTTACATAAATTTCACAACTTTATAGCTTAAAGATAAAATTCAAGCATAACCCATTTCAAAAAACCGAATTAAAAACATAAATTACCCAACTTTATAGCTTAAAATTGAAATTTAAGCACATTTAAAGATAACCCAATTCAAAAAAACCAATCTTTTGCATAAATTACACAGCTTTATAGCTTAAAAATGAAAACTAAACACAATTCAAGAAAACCCATAAAAACTTACAAAGATGGCATGATAAGAGACTTTTGAAATGAATTCAGGAATGCCAAAGCCACGTGGAGCAGAGCCAGAGAGATGATTAGCAATAGTAAAAGGAGCAAGAATGACTTTGATTGGTAAATCTATTAAATGACCCAATGGTTCTCCCAAATGTTGGTTCAAGAATTTCAAGTTGTTGTCGATTAACTGCTTTGTGTTCTTCACGAATTTTGCTGTTCCTTTCCCCATTCTTGTTTGGAACTGCTGGTGTGTCTGTGGATAATGGTGATATAAGACAACAAAGGTAATATGATGGTGTTTGGTAATTTGGTTTATGCTATTAAGGATTGGAATGAGTGTATTTGTGTTAAAATAATAATTTGGGTTAAAATAAATTTTTTATTTTTTTAAAACAAATTTACTAAAAGTGAACCATATTAACACCTTTTTTACAATTATATTTATTCATTTTACAAAAGTAAACAAAAATTATAAGCTGGTCATTAATTTTTTGACTAGTTTTCTTTTCTAATAAACGAAGATAATACAAATATTTTATTTCTAAAATCACAATCTCACACTTTTGATATATTCAATTGGGTTAGGTTGTTCGAACCATCTTTTTGTACAAGTGATATACCCAAACTTTTTCCTCCTCCTCCTCTTTTTTTTTTTTTTTTTTTTTAATAATTTTGTTTATATTAAAAGAAATATAAAAATGAAAGTACGAAACAGAAAATATAAAATTTAATAAGTCAAAAATTTAATACTTTTGTTTATATAAGTTTCTGATACCCCTCATTTTTTTCCTTTCTTTTAATTTTTATAATTTTGACTTATTAAACTTTATATTTCTACAAGTGATATACCCTACTTTTTTCGGTTATTATTTTTTTTTTAAGTTTATTTTATTTTTATAATGTTGTTTTTATTAAAAACTATACTATAAATACGGAACAGAAAATATAAAGTTTAATAAGTCAAAAGTTTAATACTTTTGTTTATATCAGTTTCTGATACCCCCCCCCCCCACCCCACCCCACCCCACCCCACATTTTTTCCTTTTTATTTTATTTTTTTTATTTTGACTTATTAACTTTATATTTTCTGTTCCGTACTTTCAGTTTTATATTTTTTTAATATAAACAAAATTACAAAAATTAAATAACAATTAAAAAATAAAAAACCGAAGAAAATAATATGGGTATCACTTGTAGAAAAAGATGGTAACACGTCCAAATAACCTAACCTTATTGGGGTTGTGTTATAAATACCCCCTACCTCACCTTTTAACACCCTCGCCCCTTGGCCCACTGCATTCGATAGTATAACACAATCTTTTTATCAGTTTTTGTTTCATATTTTTTTTGTTATGTACTTTCAGTTTTATAACGAAAACATTATTAGTATTTTTTTTTAAAAAATAAAAAAACAAGGAGGAGTGCCATTAATGGATCTCTACAAATTGGTAGAAAGCTTAGGAGGATACCTAAGTATCTACTTTGCAAAGGAGTTTGGTTATGTTGAAGAAATATTTGGTCTATCAATTGATTTTGGTGATGATTTTAGAAAGTGTTACAATAAAGACTTGGATGTTTTTAAGTGCTATTATAGCACAGCAAGGGTGCCACAAGAGGAACTAGGAAATGTTCCAAAGAAGACCACGTCATCTGTGGTTAAAGGCAAAAAGATTATATGCCTTGAAAGTCGTTGTGGTGATCAATTAGATCAAGTGACAGCACCAAATGGACAAGACAGTCAAGAGAAAAGCAAGATTGTGCACTTTGGAATCAAATTGGAAGACTTAGAAGAAAAAGAAAGGGCAACAACTACCAAATGCAGACACAAGACCATTCAGATAAGGGAAGCACAAGTATGGAAAGAAAGAAAGAAGAAAAGGACACATGCAGTAGCTCTAGTGATGATTTCATCATCATTAGCTGATCACATTATGAAAGCAAGAAGAAAGGAAGACAGTTCAGAGGTCATTGATCTTATGGGGGAGATTGTTGGAAGTTTAAGATCAATCAACCTTAGTTTTCTTGTTCAAACCTTATTTATATTATTGTAATTATTATTATGTGGTAATTGTATTGTTTGCAGCCATGTATGTATCAAACATGGGGCTGCATATTTTGTTTGGTCTTGGCCATAGGCCAACAGACCCCTAGACAATGGTTAGATAAGACATAATGACATTTAAGTTAGTTAGATACAGTTACTTGACAGTTATTGATAAAGGGACATGTCTGTTGGTTCTATTGAACCATCACAAACCTTTGTGTCATGTCTGTTCATATAGTATATATAGGATTTTGTAATGACAGTTATATAATCAATCAATATTATAGTTAACAAGTTAGTTAACTTCCTTCCAAATTTTTGTCCTTGTCTATCACTTGCATATCATTTCTGCACACACACACACACTTTCTCAGAACACTCACACATTTGTCCTCTGAACATAGATGGTCAAGACTACAGAACAAATGTCTTGGCCATTCTAATAATGAAAGTATGTTCCCTTAAGTAGAAATTGATTGAAAAGTTAGTTAAGAGTTTGTGTTCTGATTATGATTCCTTGATGATATAACAAATGTGCTGCAGCGTTGTGTTGTGCTTGACATTGAGGGGACGACTACGCCTAATTCATTTGTGACGGATGTTCTTTTTCCATATGTCCGTGACAATATGTGTATGCATTTGGAGGAAACATATGATAGTGTTGATACTCAAGAAGATATCAAGTTATTACGCTCTCAGGTAAGTACTGATAAATCCAGTGAATTTATAAAAGAAGCACGTAATCTTTAATATATTTTGGTTGCTTTGCAGGTAGACGATGATTTGAAAAACGGGGTTATTGGTGCGGTTCCTATTCCATCCGATGATGCGGGCAAAGATGAAGTGATTGCTTCTTTGGTTGCTAATGTTGAGGCAATGATAAAAGCTGACAGGAAAATTACTTCATTAAAACAGTTGCAGGTCAGCAAAAGGATCTTTAGAACATGTATCTTAAAGTTGGATCCCGCTGCTAACATTTGTTGATTCAGGGGCATATTTGGCGAACGGGGTTTGTGAAAAATGAGATAAAAGGAGTTGTGTATGATGATGTTCCTGAAGCTCTTGAAAGATGGCATGCTTATGGCGTAAAGGTATTCTCCACATGTGTCAAGTTCAACCCATACATATATGTAAAAGGTCAACTGGGTTGAATAGTAAAACTTCAGCCAAAAATGAAACGGGTCAAATTGGTTGAAAGGGTTAAACGGGTCAGACGTAGCTAAAAATAAGTCATTTTTATTTAGAAAGGGTTATGTGGGTGAATAGTTCCGTAAGAATATTCATCAGTTATTTTTATTTTACAAACCTAAATGGTAAAGGTCAGCTGACCCGGCCCTTTTGACCTGGTTGACCAGCCCTTCTAAGAGGGTGTTTGGGATTGCTTGCTTTAGTGCTTGTAACTTGTTTATCTACGTGTTTTCTAAATTCTAAATAGTATGAGTGTTTGGGTAAAACTATGTATAAGTAGTAAAATTAGCAATAAATAAAGAAGGTTGGTACATGCTTATTTTTTTTTAACTGATATACATTTTCAAATAAGCAGTCCCAAACACCGCCTACATCACACCAGTTATGCCAGCTCATGGAGGTTCCAACTTTAGAGTTTGACTTGGGTCTTACACTCTTACCTAATCTAAGCCTGAGCTTGTGGTTGTGTCTTATCATCATCAGGTGTACATTTATTCTAGTGGTAGCAGACTGGCACAAAGGCTAATATTTCGATATACCAATCACGGTGACTTAAGAAAACACTTGTGTGGATTTTTCGACACTAATGTTGGGTAAATCTTGATACTTTTTACATATTTAACGACCTTTGATCTTGAATCTATTCACAAAGCCTTATTGTTTTGCCTACCATTCACAGAAACAAAAGAGAAACCAAAAGTTATATGATAAGGTTTTAAAATGTACCTTTTTGAGGGGTCGTTTAAGCCCTTATTTGATCACTTTTGTATCCGTTATTACTTAATATCGTTCTTTTTCACTTTTTAGGTCTCTTGAAGGCAAAATGCTGGAATGGCACTTATTTGGACGAAAAGGCGCGAATATACGAAGAAAATGGCCAAAGTCAAGAATCGAGACACTCAAGCTGCTGGAACTGAAGGGGACGGCGTCACTGCTTAACTGCGACGCCGTCGGGACAATTTTTGTGACGGCTCAGTAGCCAAATTGCTTATTAACAAGTGACGGTGTCAGGCTTTAAAAGAGTAGGTCGTCGCAACTCAGACGGCCTAGATTTGATCCAGACGACGTCAGAGGCTGAAGAGGACGGCGTCACAAGCATAAGGTGACGCCTTCGCAAGACTAACGTGGCCAAGACGAAACCCTAATGACGGCGACCCGACGGTGTCACAAATCATAAGGTGACGCCGTCGCATGTGTAATCTTATATATAGAATCCGAATTTTTTAGTTTTCAGTGTGTAGTCTTTTGGAGTAAAAACCTAAACCGTACCAAGGCTGTCTTGTATAGTATTTAGGGTTCCATACCCTATCTTACACCAAGATAAGTGTTTTACTTCAATAATTCAATTATGTCTTCAATTACTTGTGTGTATGCTTGCGTGTTCTCCATGTCCGGCTAATTTACTTGTGTGTTTACTTAGGGAATATGAAACTTAATTATTGAATATTGATTGGTTGTCTCTTATCTTAATTGTTAATGATCTAGTATTGCGATAAGTCATTCGTTGTGTAGTTAATGCTTGATTAATCTTTGTAAACCTTAGCTTATAGTACCTAGAGTCATTGTAGGCTAAACCATCCGAAGAGTACCTTAGAGTTAAAGTTTATAAATCCTAGAGATTTTGTAGTCATTAACCTTTGGTAGTTTCAAAGAGATAGGGATAAACGCATACCCTACGACCTTAGACACACAACGCGATTAAGAATAAGGACGTGACAATTCAACCATCAATAGGAGATAATTAAGGAGTAATAAAACCTAAGTAAACACATCTTTAAACCATCATACGAGCACACAATAATTAGACATAGACTACATACACCTTAGATTAGATAATTAGAAGAATAGAGTAATCGGTAGAAATACCAACCCCCAAATCCAAACCCCGAGATTCGTACCTTTCCATTTTCTAAAAACATAAAAAAGATAAAAAATAATCTTCCTCAACCCCAACCTTAGCGTAGTAACTTCTCACTAGCATTCCTATTCCCCTAGAGAACGATATCAATTCCCGTGGCTTACCCTAATACTACACTACAACGATTAGGTTCACTGCCTAGGGTGTTGAAAAACTTGCTCGACGAAAAGGAAGTTCCTTTGACCCTGAACGACGCGTGTAGCGTTATCAAGTTTTTGGCGCCGCTGCCGGGGAATAGAATAGCTAGTTAGGAGTCCACCTCGTTTAGGTTTCTTTGCTTGATTCCTATCAAGTAAACTTTTTTCCAATTTTTAGCTTCCTCATAGTCTATCCCCCTCTTCGTGACCTTTGTTTGTAACCCCATCACTTTTCATCATGGAAGGTGATAACCAACCACCATTCATCAACCTACCACCAAATTACCCGCCAAGAGGCCGTACTCTTGGTGAATACTCGAGACCAAGCCACCTAGGCTATAGGAACACCATTGAGCTTCTCGACCAAGCCCAAACTACGGCCCTGCGATCCCACACCATCCGGTTGGTGCAAAACGGATGTGCATTCCATGGACTTCGTTCCGAAGATCCTAATCAGCATCTTAAGGATTTCCTTAAAATTTTCGATTCCATCGACCTCGATGCTACTACTCGGGAGACCACGCGCTTGCGTCTCTTCCAATTCTCTCTACGGGACCAAGCTAGTAATTGGCTTGAGCGACTTCCCGCCGGCTCCGTCTCAAGTTGGGATGATCTCACCTCTCTCTTCCTTGCTCAATTTTTCCCACCGGGGAGAACCACTAAGCTTAGGAATGATATCTTGATGTTCCAACAACGTCAAGGTGAATCTCTACGAAGCATGGACTCGATTCAAGGACTTACTCCACAAAGTCCCTCATCACGGCATTGATCTTTGGCTCCAAGTCCAACTCTTCTATGATCATGTCAACTTCCCCACCAAGCGATCCATTGACCAAGCGGCCGGTGGAAAACTTAGTGATCTCACCGTGGAAGAATCATGGGGTATAATAGAGGACCTTGCTCTCTATGACAACGAAAGTTGGAATGACCCCCGTGAGTTGCCCAAAATCGTTAAGGCAATCTCCTTGCCTCCCATTGACTCTCAATCTTCCGACCGTAGGATGCTCGAGCTTGAAGATCAAGTTAAGTTCCTAATGAGTTCCTACGAAAATCCTAAGTCTTCACGCCAAGTGAACAAAGTTTCTTCCTCGTGTGAGCCATGTAGTAACATGCGCACTTGCACCAAATTACCCGAACAAGCTTCCGTTGATTACGCATCCTCGCGTATTAATGGAACGGGAGGAAGATTCCCTACAACACCCGGACCTAGGACTTTTAATGACGCCCGAGAAGCATGGAAGGGCAAGCCCGACTTTTATTGGGGACAAACCAAAGAATTCACTTCCAATGATTTCTCATGCCCCCATCTCATGGCCCTAACCAACAAAACATAGAAAGGATGTTGCAAAACCTAGTCGCATTCCAAGAAGCTCAAATAGCTAAGCTCTCAGACCGTTTTAACCAACAACAAGCTGAGATGGATAGGAAGATAGATAACCTCTTGAAAGCCATGACCAATAGTGATAGGAAGGTTAATGCTATCTCAACTCCCGAACCTTCCGGTGTAGAGATTAAGGACCCAAGTAAGTTAGCTAAGCACGTTCAATTCGTCAATACCATCACCTTAGTGAAACCTAATAGAGCAAATGACGAAGCGAACCATGAAACGAAACTTGAGGTTAATGAAACAACCAAGGAAGTAGATGAAGTAGACCATGACTATTTCAATAAGTTTCCTACGGAGGAAGAACTCTCTCGCCACCCTCACTTAGTACGTGACCTCCGTCACATGTATGTTAGGAGAATCCCTAGGATCAAGTTTGGGAACCCTTGGAATCTTAACATACCATGTTGCATAGGACACCTTTTCGTGGCAAAGGCCTACATTGACCGCAAGTCCCCAATTAACATAATGACTAGCACCTACTATAATTGGGTAATGAAGAAGCCTATCCCAACTAGGCAAGATCTCGATAATCCTAGGGTTAGTTGCAATTTTCTAGGTAGAGTTAAGGGATTGCCCGTGTATGTAGGTAGTTTCATGTTTCCTACGGATTTCATAATAGTGAATGACATTTGTACGGCCATAGATCCTAGCTTGTCCCACGTTATTCTAGGAAAACCTTTTATAGATAGCACCAGGATGACTTATGATCCCTCCTTAGGAATAGTGCAATTCAAGGATGAGACTGATGATGTAGCTTCCCAAATGACGTTTAAGATTGAGAAGTTTTCATCACTCTCCAATGATGAAAAGGAAGTTAAACTATCGGTCTACTATAGGAATGAGGAGGATAAGGAGAAAGGAGTAGATTATGTTATGGCCAAGATTTTCGGTTTCTATAAGGATTGCTTGAACTTAGGACCGGAATATAGAACCGATTGGGGAGAGGATGACCTCTTAGAAAGGTGCATCATAGGGCACTTTTACAACATGGAATCCCCCAATAGAGACCGTCATGAGGAAGAAGGTGACGGTAATGAAGTCACGTAGGGGCACGACTTCGAGTCTAGCTACAAGACTCATAAATAAAGAAAAGCGCTTCGTGGGAGGCAACCCATGCTTAATTGTTTGCTTGTTTGTGTCATATATCTTTTATTGATTGTTTATTCTCATGTTTAAATTTGTAAAAATGCTTTATTTTGTCTTTAACCTCGTCTTAATTACATATAAAGGTATTTTACATAAGGGATAAGTGTAGGGAGGATTACACACGTTTTCAAAAGAAACGTAAACATGAGAATTTCAATTAATTAAAAGATATATATGTGTGTTTGTTGGAGTCAAATGCTTGTATCGAGTCATAATGGATGTTTTGCAGAAATTTTTCCAGATTATAAAGATGTAAATTTTCCAGAATTTTTCCAGAAAATCGCAGACCAGTTTTTGTCAGGATAACCTGACGGCGTTAGGATCGCAACCTGACGGCGTCAGGAAGGAGCAAAAACAACTGATTACTTTTTCTCGTTTTCTGAGCTGCTTATAAATTTTTGGAATTTTCCAGGTCTAATTTTCCAGAAATTCTGTAAACATCCATTCCACAAGCATTATATCCTAGTTTAGTAGAGTCTTGTATATATTATTACCGCCGATTTTACGCAAAGGTTTCGTTTGTTTTCTTCAAGTGTTCAGGTTTAATTTACCAAGAAGAAGATACATAAGATGAGAAGGAGATTTTCACGCAAACGTTCTTCTTGAAGAAAGATGTAACCACCACTTCACACGGATCATATCGAGCAAATCAAGGGAGTACTAGTTTCTTTCATTTTTAATTACCTTCCATTATCATAACTTTGATACTTTCGGGGAACATTGGGGACAATGTTCAGTTTAAGTGTAGGGAGGGAAAACAAAACGGGAACTTTGAAACTATGCTCATCCTTGACTATTTGCTTTGTCCAATTGCATTTGTGTAATAAACCATGAGAAAATGTCGGTTAGGGTATTTTTGGCACCAAATTAAAAAATTTTCATGACATATAGGAGTGGGCCATTAGTCTTAATAAAGCGTCTCATGGATAGGAAGTTATATGACTAGCACAAAAAACCCTTTACCACTTAAATTTCACCCAAAATGTGAGGATCACCCTTAGATTAGTAGGAATTAAAGCATTCATCTTTAATGCTTAGAGTGTGAACCGGTAGTATAATAGATTCTAGAACTTGTTTTGTGATGCATCCCGAGATCGCTAGTAAGACTACACTTGTGTAGTTAGGAATAACTAAATGATAAGAGGCATTAGGATAACCCTTGTTTGATACCCGGAATATAATTACTTCTTCCACATCGGTTGAGTAATTCCCCCACACCCTTTGCGTTGTACTCATCTTTAGTACACAATACCCCTAGTTAACCCCTCAGAGCCTATCCTTTTCGCGGTTCTCGTGATGTTTCGGTTTTCCGAAATATCAATGAAGAGCATTGTTTACACCCCACCCCCAAATGTACACCCAAATCGCCTTAGCCTACCTTGTATGCACTCACTTTTAGTGCATTATTGTTATCACCCCAAACCCTTAGTTCAATTATCTAGTTGCTTGCATAAGTTGCTAAGTCGAGTCATATCCTTTGTACACAGTTTTGGGACGATTGGGACTCATGGGAAAAGTTAAATTTTGTGATATGACGGGAAGGGAACGTTATATTCAAATTCCCTTTATTTGCATAATAATGTACTCCAAGTGTTTTGATCTTTTCAATTCGGGTCAAATTAGTGTTAGACTAATAAAAACTCAAGTGTAGGGATGTGCCTATAAATCCCCTATCATTTTGATGTTATCGTAGAGGATGGTAGAGTAAAAGTGTATGAAAAAAAAATAGAAAAAGAGAAAAAGAAAAAAAATAGAGTGTTAAAAAAAATACGGGCTACCATCCTACATCTATCTTTAAATTTATGTTTGTTAGTTTCAGTTTTCTAGAGTTTAGAGTGTCGAGTCTTTGCTTAGCAACGCCATTCTTCGCATGCTTGTAACATAAAGATTTTTGACTTGCCACCACTAAATAGCCTATCCCACCAAACCCTTTGTTTCCCTACCGTAAGCCTAACATTACAACCCTTTAAAGACCTCTTGGATAGTCTTTCCTAGGTGCTTACGCCAAAGCGATGGAGGTTTGATCTAGTCTCAAGCCTATGGTAATCTATGTACTAGGACCGGTTAATGAGTGTTTATCTTCCATTTCCAACTTGTTATATTTCATATACACCCGAGAGATGTGAGTATCTAAACACCCCATGTGAGGTGCTAGTATGTAATTTCCGTGCTTGTTATGACTTTTGCGGGGCTTATATCTGTTGTGGACTGTTCTAAACCAATGCTTCATGACCCCTAACTTATAAATTAATTGGCTAAAAGCACATTTGCTTGAGGACAAGCAAATACCAAGTGTAGGGATATTTGATAAGGTTTTAAAATGTACCTTTTTGAGGAGTCGTTTAAGCCCTTATTTGATCACTTTTGTATCCGTTATTAATTAATATCGTTCCTTTTCACTTTTTAGGTCTCTTGAAGGCAAAATGCTGGAATGGCACTTATTTGGACGAAAAGGCGCGAATATACAAAGAAAATGGCCAAAGTCAAGAATCGAGACACTCAAGCTGCTGGAACTGAAGGGGACGGCGTCACTGCTTAACCGCGACGCCGTTGGGACAATTTTTGTGACGGCTCAGTAGCCAAATTGCTTATTAACAAGTGACGGTGTCAGGCTTTAAAAGAGTAGGTTGTCGCAACTCAGACGGCCTAGATTTGATCCAGACGATGTCAGAGGCTGAAGAGGACGGCGTCACAAGCATAAGGTGACACCGCCGCAAGACTAACGTGGCCAAGACGAAACCCTAATGACGGCGACCCAACGGCGTCACAAATCATAAGGTGACGCCGTCGCATGTGTAATCTTATATATAGAATCCGAATTTTTTAGTTTTTAGTGGGTAGTCTTTTGGAGTAAAAACCTAAACCGTACCAAGGCTGCCTTGTACAGTATTTTAGGGTTCCATACCCTATCTTACACCAAGATAAGTGTTTTACTTCAATAATTCAATTATGTCTTCAATTACTTGTGTGTATGCTTGCATGTTCTCCATGTCTGGCTAATTTACTTGTGTGTTTGCTTAGCGAATATGAAACTAAATTATTGAATATTGATTGGTTGTCTCTTATCTTAATTATTAATGATCTAGTATTGCGATAAGTCATTCATTGTGTAGCTAATGCTTGATTAATCTTTGTGAACCTTAGCTTATAGTACCTAGAGTCATTGTAGGCTAAACCATCCGAAGAGTACCTTAGAGTTAAAGTTTATAAATCCTAGAGATTTTGTAGTCATTAACCTTTGGTAGTTTCAAAGAGATAGAGATAAACGCATACCCTACGACCTTAGACACACAACGCGATTAAGAATAAGGACGTGACAATTCAACCATCAATAGGAGATAATTAAGGAGTAATAAAACCTAAGTAAACACATCTTTAAACCATCATACGAGCACACAATAATTAGACATAGACTACATACACCTTAGATTAGATAATTAGAAGAATAGAGTAATCGGTAGAAATTCCAACCCCCAAATCCAAACCCCGAGATTCGTACCTTTCCATTTTCTAAAAAACATAAAAAGATAAAAAATAATCTTCCTCAACCCCAACCTTAGCGTAGTAACTTCTCACTAGCATTCCTATTCCCCTAGAGAACGATATCAATTCCCGTGGCTTACCCTAATACTACACTACAACGATTAGGTTCACTGCCTAGGGTGTTGAAAAACTTGCTCGACGAAAAGGAAGTTCCTTTGACCCCGAACAACGCGTGTAGCGTTATCATTATACTAAAATCTCGGAATCCCTTGGAGTTGACAAACCATCAGAATTCTATTTATAACCAATGTTGTTCAAGAAGCTGCAACAGCAAAAGCAGCTGGTATAGTACAACATACAAACACGATTATTTGACGCACTGAGAGGTTGTAATATGCCGTTTCACTTTGAGTTAAACTAATATGATTTCTTGTCTCAGGTTTGGAGGTGATTATTTCCGTTAGGCCTCGAAATGGACCGCTTCCTGAGAATCACGGATACACTACGATTAATTCTTTTATGGAAGTACCATTTTGAAGTTATCGCATGCTCCGTTTCTTGGACATATAAATATAAAAAATAAAACACGTGTTTTCTATGTATGGAGTTACATAACTTGTGAGTGTGTTAGATTTCTATTGTGTACGTACGCAAACAATAATAACCGATTTCTAAAATACTCCAAACTAGAATAATTTTTTAGTAGCTAGTGAAAAGGATTAATCTTGACGTTGAAGACTCTTTCCTCAGGTTTGAACATGGGAATAATCAGTGTTACCTCTGAGTCATTTATCTTCATCTCTTGTTTGGTGAATCAATGTCGGGTAAATCAATCCAACAGACATACTTAACTGATCATTCCCGTGAGCTTCTACCAACAAAGTGTTGTGATGAACAGTTACATTGACGTTCTCATGGGCCACTCCATTAACGAGTATATAATAGTAGAGAGCATCACGAGTTTTCACCGTTCGACATGGCTTAATCCACTTGGCCGAAGGGTTACATGTGATCCTCTTGTAAAAACGGTGTAGAGTTCTAATTGGAAAATACCGATTAAGTACATATGAACCATTGAAAATTCATCCAAAATTAGTAACCAATTATAGAGAAAAAGATACTCCATTACTTTACGTAACAAGAATATACTAAAGGGCTTCTGCTTGTGATCGATTAGCTATCAACCAAGATGTTGCGGGTTCAGTTGAGACATACATATAGCATACCGAGTAGTCCAATAGATTACCAGCCCACTAGATTATAGTATTTATTATAGGGACTTTATATTAGCCAACCTACAACAAAGAAGTCAAAAGTTTGGCCCGTTATTGAATCATTCTTGTTGATCGTTGCCCCCTTTGATTAAATTTACTGGCTCTGCCAAACAAGATGAATATGTGGTTATCATAAATTATGTAGTTAGGACTCGTGGTTAAGTTCTTGGGATGGTTAAATTTAACCATTCAACCACCCCAAAATATGAGAGACGACTAATTGATACAAGTTCTTAACATTCTATGACCATGATATGTAGTTAGTACTTAACTTTTGGTGTCTTGCATGTTTGCCATGTAATTTGTGCGTCATTTTATATTATATTTGTATTTATGAAGGTAAACTTTATGTCTTGTTTTTTAAATTTTGATATAAAGAACATGATTATTATCTTATTACAATAACAAAGATTGAGAGGAGCTTTGTGTGATTCTTCACCTGGTTGGTACCATTAGAATTACCAAGGTTTGTCTTTTCCAGACGTTTCTCCTTTCTTAACTGTTTTGGATCGGTCTTTTCCATCGTTCTGCTTCTTCAGGTGCATGCACTCATCTGTGTTATGCCTTACCTCTCCATGGAATTTGCAAAACTTGTTGCCATTTCGTTTTTCGACCGGGGTCGTCATTAGAGGTGGGATCGAAAACTTTGTTTTCGTCAGAGCCAAAATTACTTTTGGATATTTAGAGAGAAAAGTGAATCCATCTTGCCTTCTCTCCGTCCTATGCTTACTTTTGAACCCCCTCTTCTTGAAATTTTGCCTTTGTCCGGTTTTGTGCTGCCTCCATAACACCTGCGAAAGTGGCTTTCTCTTCTCTTGGTTTACGGCTGCCACCTCCCCCCGTAAGAAGGATGTGGTTACTTTCATCATTTCATCTACCGATTTTGAAATTTTTTCGTGCAGTCGCTTGATCAACTCTGGGTCAGTTATTCCGTGCATAAATCTTGAGATTTTCATGACTTTCGGTGCTCTTTTTACGTCCCTGATTTCTATCCTAAATCTTCGTACGAAATCTTCCGTGAATTTCCCCTTCTTTCTGTTTGATATGATGAAGTTCTACGGGATCCTTAATACACTTCTTTTGCTGGAGGAAGTTTGCTAGGAACGCTTCCTTTAGATCGTCGTAACTATCTACAGATTCCGGAGGGAGGTCATCAAACCAAACCCTAGCGGATCCGGTAAGCGTGGAGTTGAACATATGGCACCAGGTTGGCATGGCCCAACGTTCTACTTTAGCTTATGTTTAGAAAGTCTTGAGGTGATCTTCCGGATCTTCGCTTTCTTCATAATGCTTGACGTGATTTGGCATACGGGTACTTTTTGGAAGATCAAAGTAGCGAATGCGAGGAGTGAACGACTCTGTCTCCTTGCATACCCACGGCCTTGCCAATTCGTCGTTCTCAATGCTTGACTTTTGATTTTCTGATCTTAACTTCCAATGCCCGCCCCGCTATCCTTACTCTCAGAAAACTCGCCTTTTCTCTGAGGGGATGCTCTGTTGTTACTATGTCTTCTGGTGGTGAGTTCCGTTCTTCGCGGATGAGGACTCTAGTAGCAGCTTTCTTCCCTCCTTTGGGTACTATGGTGGGATTAGTATTTGGAGTCTCCGGAGTATGCTAACACACTCCTTTCCTTATCTCCCAATCTATGGAACACATCATTTTCCAACCTTTTTAACACCGTTTCTCTTTCCGGATCTCTCCTCTTTGGCGACCTGAATCGGTCGTTTCTTCGGTCGGGGTTTTCGTAAGCAATTCAGTGTCTTTTAGAGTCGAGTTTTTTCCTCAGATCCTTTCTGTAGAAAACTAGAAGGGGGGTTGAATAGTTTATCAATTAAAAACTTTGTTTTGAAACTTATTATAAAGATCAATTGATATTGATCTTAGATATGTTAATGAAATATGCAAGCAATATGTAAGGAGTAAATAAGGAAAGAAATGATCAAACCACAACAAGTTGTTTATAGTGGTTCGGTCTACAAGGACTCTTTTTCCTTGCCCTACTCCACTCCTCGAGTCTCACACTCGAGAGTTTAACTTCACTAGTCAACAAGCTCCTTTCACCGGCGAAGAAAACCTTTACACTTCGCTTACACTATTTCCGACACTAAGCTAGATGTCGAGTTCTTTCCAAGGGTACAACCACTCCCACACTCAACTTATTTTGAGGACTAAAATACTAACCACTCACACTCACAAGATTATGATGGTTTAATACAACAATGAAGTATGAATCAACACAAGATCATACAACACTAAACAAACAAGACTTCCAACTTCTCGTTTGAAGCTTGAATGTGACTTGATCTTCTTTGCTACAAAAGAGATCACTAATATGATATGAAACTGAGTTAGAAAGGTTAGAGAGAAGATATGTATGAGAGTATGTTAGAAAGGGGTGAGAAACTACTTGGCTTGGCATTGCTATTTATAGCCAAAGTGGACGGGAGCGTCACGGACCGCGGAACCCTTAAAGGGTTCCGCCCGGTACCAAATTGGTATGCCGCACGGCCTGACAATCAAGATATCAAATCTTTGCTAAAGTCAACTCTATCTAAGTGAGATTGTGCAAGATATGAAGAGTACAAATCCACACAAAATGTCTAATGAAATCTTCCAATGATTTCCATGATGCATCACATGATGTCATATGTTGTATTTCTATTTTTAGAAATATGCAAGTACTTAAGTAGTGTTTGGTTTTAAGAACCTAACACATTCTAAAAACTACTATCATACATAATGATTAGAGTTATATCAAGATGTTACTAATCATAAATGTAAATGCTTGAATGATGAATATATTGTTTGAAAAAGCTTGTTTTAATATCTATTAAACTTGACAAGCTTTAAGCTTTTATGCAAATTAAATTTACTTTTGTCGTTAACAAAACTTAGGTAAAGATCAAAAATATAAATAACGTTTAATGACGATATTTGTATTAACAATCTCCCCCTTTTGTTGAGGACAAAATATAAATTTTATTTTTATAAAAGATACAAAGTTTGTGCAAGAGTTATAAAAATATTAGTTTTAGAACTTGAAAGGAGAATGATAATGCAAGTGTATGATGTTTGACTATTATGAAAGTCAAAATATTCACTAGTTGATGCATGATGTTGACTTTTTCAGAAAGTCAAAGTATGCAGTTGACTTTTTAAGAAAAGTCAAAATATAATCAAGTTTTATATTTTCTCCCCCTTTTTGTCTCAACAAAAAGTAGAGGCAATGCGGAATGTAATGAGCCCGAGCCATTATCTCCCCCTTGATCAAAGCTCCCCCTAAATTGGGTGCATAATGGGAAGATACATGGATTGTGAAAGTAAAAGCTACAAAAAAATGTTAGTAATAATGATCATTCACAAGCATTTTCAAACACTATGTAAAAGCACCAATACTATAATAAAAACACCTTTCATTAGTTAAAATGTTCATGAATAAAGATCATGAAATGGGAACACAATGATGTGTTTTAGTACAAGAAGAAAAGAAAAGAAAATAATCCTAAGAAGAGAAAACTAGAGATGCTAAACTATAACCATCCTAATTTGATGGTGGATGAGAAAGAGCGTTGAGACGCTCATGGATATGATTGAGGATGAACCTCAATTCTTCTTTTGAAAGTCAAAGACCATAACCCGGGTCTATCAACGGTTTGGGCCGTTTGCTCACAAGTGGAGCAACCATGCCTAGGGGGGTAGTATGTTTGGGGAGGTTGTGGTGGTGGAATGGTAGATGTGTTGGTGTTGGAGGAAATTTTTGGGGTGGTCATGATGATAAAGCAAGCAAAGCACTTTGCATTTGCATTGTCTCTCAGTGGAGTCCACCATGCCTTTGAATTGGTGGAGGTTGTGAGTTCGGTTTGAATCTTCCTCTCTAGTGGGATTAACATCCCACATACACTCCTCAATGTCCTCAAGATGAGGTGACATTGATGTGGGGAGTGAATGATCCCCATACAAAGGACCATGAATGTCTTTGTGAATGGGTGGAAGAAGAGGTTTAGGCCCTAATGGGGCGTTTGGGTCAAGGGATGACCGAGGTGACTTATGAGCCATCCGCTCAATTGAGCCAAAAGATGGCAATGGTGGTGGATGATTTTGCCTAGGAGGCAAGTCATCCAAGTCCTCCAAGAAAGGATTCGGGGAGGTTGGTGGAGTGGAAAACAACTCCATGGGGATGAGAGTTGGAGACCTTGGTGAAGATGGTGAAGGTGTTTTGGATGTTTGGATGGGTGCCGGGGGAGGTGAAGTTGGTGTTTTTGTTGGTGGTGGAGTGGTGATCACAATGTGTGATTGAGTAGGTGTGGCTAAGGTAAGGTTTGTATCATCCCGGATGAGATGAGATTGTGAGTGGAGAAGACTCGATGAGGAGCTAAGTGAACTAAGCAACAAGGCCTCACACTAATTCTAGCGGTCTTCTTGCAAGGTTTTGGAGATGTTTTTGTCATTTTGACTTTGGTTTGTCTTTGCTAGATGATAGTAAGAATGAAGAAGGTGTGAGGATGATCATGGTAAAACCTCTCAATTTATAGAAGTGAGAAATCATGGAGAAATGTGTTTGATTTGATGTTAAGCCATTGAAGAGATGAGGTTCCTAATGATTTGGAAGTGGGTTGAATGCTAGTCATATCACCCAAGTCAAGCCATTCAAGAGAGATGGAGTGAAGAAGAAAAACATTTGCATAAATTTGTTCTAGTGAGTGGAATTTCCTAATATTCGATCACCCACGATTTGAAGGTGCCAAAAAATTTGGTTCCTTCCTTTCTGCAAAAGGGCTCCTTGGTGGATTTTTCAAATTTTTGAATTTTGGTGGGAAATGGATTTCTTATATTCCTAAGTGATTTATACTAGTTCTAATAAGAGTATAAGCAATTTAGGATTGATTTATAAGCATTGGATGGTAGTTTGGAATCATGAAATAGTCGAAATTCGAAAAGTTACCCAAGGATCCACTCGCACCAAAATTTACACGGCCGAACCCTAAAAGGGTGCTTTCTTCCGTCCGCCTGCACCGGCGGTACCAATTTCATAACGGACGGTACCAAATTTATGGTGCCGTCCGATCCGTGAAGTAAAATGGACAGAGTTCGTTTTTAGGTGTCGGGACTTTTCCGAAACCTGAAATTCTTCTCAAAACATGTTATACTAAACATTTCTAGTTAGGAAAAGGAGATAATATATATATAAACATAGTGGAACATGTATTTTGAGCAAGGCTTATTGATTTTCACATTATAGTGAAAATGTGTAAAATTTGATAGCATACTTGCGCTATCCCCCTGCATGAAATTGTTAGCATTCACCATTGTTTCAAGTTATATTATCATCCTATATAATAAAAACAACTAAATTGTATCAAACATTAATGATAATGTATTGTTCCAAACGATCCTTAAAAGTACCCTTATTTGTCCAATTACTTGTAAATCTTGTTCATCATCCTACCAAGGCACTTGAACATTCCCTTAGTTTGCTTGAACTCCGCTGTTTCATTCTCTATTTCGAAGAGACGATAATACTCATGAGGCGGAAGACGAGAGCTTGGAAGACCATCCTCGGAGCTATTTGATGATGATGATGATGGAGTTGAAGGTTTTGCTCTCTTGCCTTTTTGTCTTAGCAACTCGCGTGCATCACCAAAGGTACAAAGATGTGAGGGATGAGCTCATAGTGAAGGTGCATCCCCTTTGGTGTTGGTGGAATTGGTGCAAAGTTTCTATAGAGACGGGTGAGGAGCATCCCGTATGGAAGAGCAACCGATCCTTGAGTTGGAATATCAATCATTCTCCTAGCTATGTAGTAGGCTAAATTGAATGGTTGACGGTTGGACAAGTTGTAGAGCATATGACAAAGGCAATCGTAATGTGATCCCTATTTCCTATGGTGCTAATGACGTTGGCTCTAAGTAGCTCCTCCCATTTCTTAAATTCGGCTTAAGTTCATTTAGCTCCATTCCATATGGATCTCGGTTTACTTTTTCCCTTTCGTAACTGGTTGTATCACTTTTTGGGTTAAAAGGTGTTCACGGATGACATCCTTGTCGGCCAAACGGTTTTAGTAGGGTAGCCAGAGCGGTCATTGATAGAATCAAGAGCGGGAGTGACCATTTATCCAAGTAGAGACAAGTTCCTCGGTTGGGAATTCCTAGCACTTGAGCAAAGTTGGCTAAGGTGATGGTGTAGTCCTTTTGATTAATTCTAAACCTAAGACAAAATTCATCATCGTCTTCATCACTAAAGTCGGTCACACTAGCATAGAATTCTAACACAAACCTAGGACAAATTTGTTCATTGATGTCTAAGACAATCAATTGAATGGCGTGGCTAGTTCTTCACTGAGATTGGTATTTTCAAGGAAGGATGAGTGAATGGTTCTACCCTCATGGAAATACTTTGATTCTAGACCCCTAAATATTTCTACTTGTTCCTTGGTAAGTCCTTTGGTTTTGTGGTATTTGGGAATGTAGTTGGGTGTCTTGTGATCATAGAATCTTAAGTGCTACCATGGTTATTCCTAAGGACAAGAGTTAATATGTTAAAGAATGAAAATAAGTTTTAACGTTTTTGGTTCTAGTGTGTGCCTATATGAAAACAATTTGGAGTTGCGGTTATCTCGACTCATTTTATGCACAAAGATGGTTTTAGTGGGGCGTTTGGCAAATACCATGAGTGTTGGAATCACTCCTAAACCTTATTCAAGTGTTAGTTACTCATATGTAATAGTTAGCTTATTATGGCCTTTATGTTTGTTATTAGCCTTAGGCTTATGTAGAAGGCCCATAAGCCTAGGCCTAGCCCAATAAGGAAAGGAAGGGAACTAGGAGTGTTGCCCTAGCTTCCCTCCTATAAATACCCCTTGTAAACCTTCATTTGAAGGTTGGTTGTTCAAGTTATTCTCTTTCACTCACCTCTTCGTCTAACCGTTTCATATTAACGTGTGTGTGTGTTTGGAATCTTGTTCAATCGCCTTCTATCTTTATATAAGCTTGTGTTGTAAAACTAGTGACCTAACAATGGTATCAATCGCCAAATAGTTGGGTGTACTCTTTGTTTTGAAGTTTTTGGTTTTGGTCTTACGCGTAAAGATAACGCATTCTTTAGCTCTCTTAAAAACTTGTTTTTACACTTTTAATCCAAGATTCTTGTACTTTCAACGTTTTAAGGTGTTAAAATACTTGTTTTTGGCAAAAAGTTTCAAACTTTATGCCTGGATCATTGTTTTTGAACTAGTTTTTATTCGTGGGTGTCATTCTACGCATAACTGCTTTGAGTGCTTTGGATCATCAAGTTTCACACTTTTGTGTTATTTTGGTGTTATTGAAGCTATTTCATCACACAAAAACTGGTTTAGAAACATCTTTGGGCAAAATCAAAATTACGAGTAATCCTACGCGTATTGAAACCCTAAAATTACGCGTAAGATTATCCTTGGTTTGATCTTCATTTTCGTGGTTTATTCCGTGTTTTCTTACTTGGATAAGTCCGAAAATACGTCGACTTTGGATATCTTTTGCACTCTGATAGTGTAAAAGATCATTTGGGCAAAACCCTAAAATTACGCATAAGCATAAGCTTACGCGTAGAAATCCTACGCCTAAGATCTTTCTTACGCCTAAGCCTTGTCTTACGCATAAGAAAATCCTACGCCTAACTTTCTACGCTTAACTTTTGTCTACGCATAACTTTAGTGCTTTTTCCTACTTACGCGTAAGCTAAATCCTACGCGTAACTCCTATTGTTACGCGTAACTTTGGTGTTTTACGCATAAGTGCTACTTGGTTCTTGTCTTTTCTACGCCTAAGGATACTTCATCAACAAAGGTTCATTCGACTACAAAGATCCATTTTACCAACACAAGTTTATCAACATGTCACAACCACCATACTCTAACTATTTCCCTTACACTTATCCTCATCCTCAACGCCAACAACAACTAACTCCACAACATCAACAATGGAATCAACAACAAGCAATTTATCAACAACAATTTAACCAACAACATACTCCACAACTTGCAGCAAATCCACAACCTCAAATGGTTCAACCACCACCAAGTCTTCAAGCTCAACCATACACAAATGACTTTAATCAACATCCATCAAGGATCACTATGAAGGAACCCACTTGGTTTGCAAAGATGTTTGAAGCTTTAAGCAACCAACAATCAATTCATGAGGTTGGATCACTTGATAGACCTCCAATGCTCACTCCCAGAAACTACGATCAATGGGTGATAAGGTTCTTTAGATTTTGTGATCTAAAGAAGCCACATGGAAAGTTCTTAAAGAAGGTTATCTTGGAAGGTCCATTTGAGATGCCTACTGTCATTGTACCCGAAGATCCAAATGCCATTCCACCAAGAGATGAGCAAACGAACATTGCTATCAAGTGCAGACTTGAATCCTCAAGAACTTCTACACTATGAAGCAGATGAGCTTGCAATGGAATATATCCTCCTAGGATTACCAAACCTAATTCTTCGTAGTGTTGATGCTCAAAAGACCGCAAAGAAAAATGGGATCATATTCGTCTTCTTATGGAAGGATCAGTACTCAATCAGAAGATTTGGAATCCAAAATTTACTTGGCTTATGAACACTTCATGATTGAAAATGGAGAGACACTCGAGTCCTATCATCACCGATTTTCCGACATCATCAATGATTTGGATAAACACAACATCCACATGCCAAGAATTGCAGTGAATACTAAGTTCCTAAGTAGTCTTGGTCCCGAATGGGAGAAGTATGTCATTTTTCTCCGTCAAGCTAAAAACATGCATCAGACTACCTACGGATTGTTGTACGATTACTTGAAGCCTCATGAAAAGGAAGTTGATAGGAAAGGATTCTCCGTGCTCAAATTGCTCCACCCACACATCCAGAAAATCAACAACTTGCCTTATATGCTCAACAAAATTATTCTCCTCAACCAAAGAACTCAACCAACGCTTCAAACCCACCAAACGATCAATCACATCAACCTCAACAAAATCAATTGGTTCCTTACAACAACAATGATCAAGCACTTCATCATGAGGAATCCGATCCGCTCAAGCATTGCAACAAGGATTTGCTATGATTGCTAATGCCTTTAGCCGTTATACCAACAAATCCAACAACCGTATTCGCTCCTCATCTAATACAAGGAATCAAGCTGTTGTGAACAATGGACGAGTTGAAGTTCCGAATCGTGGTTATGGTCGTCAGATGGGCGGTGGTCAAGGGTTTAATGCTGTGGGTAGGAATAACAACCGAGCTCAAGTGGTGGAACAGGAAATGCTCAGCATGGGTTGAATGGTCTTCGATGCTACAACTGCAATGAGAAGGGACACTGGCTAATGCATGCCCAAAGCCAAGGACTAGGGGCAGTGCTTATTTCAAAGAGGCTCTTCTTTTGGCTCTTAAGGATGAAGTTGGTGGAACTCTCACGCACAAAGAACGAGCTTTATGGCAAATGCCGACTCAGATGATGATATGGAGGACTTGCGGTGCCAATGCAAATTATGTTGATGGCTAATATGCAGGAGTTACACATGAGTGACACAGCCCAGTATGACATCGATGGCTTGTCTCGTGTACACCAACAAACCATATTTATCTCTCGATCTCATATCTCCGCCAACATCCAATCCAGCAAGGCTCGAATGTTCAAAATGAGTCGTCCACATCTCATTCCGACGATTTTCAACTAGACCCGTAGTTATATTTGACGATCAAGATGACCAACCGGTTTCCCTTGATAATCAAATTGACTCCGGGGTTATACTTGAGGATCTCAGTAATGATCATGTTGAGACTCACGTTGAACACGCCGAACTTTGCCTCATCCGATTTTGCTCGCTTAATACAAGAAATAGTGGAAAAATGTCATGCCATTAATCAGGACTTGAAATGCAAAATGCACTGTTAACCAAGGATTTTGAATGTTTACAAAAGCAACTCAACTTTTTCAAAACTCAAGAAAAACGTGAAAACGGTTTTGAAGCAGCCTTTGCCAAATCTTATCAAAATGAAAAATATTTAGAAAGACAGATGCATGATCTAGCCGCTTCAAGAATGCTTTGTTGTCTGAAATAGAACAACTGAAACATGAACATAAAAAGCAAATTAACGCCTCACCTTGGAAAATCAAAAAGCTAAGGCTGAGTTGTTAACTTGTCAAAAACACTTCTCTGCATACAAAAAGCATTCAACGAAACGAATAGATGATCATCTTGAAGAAATCATCGGCTTGCAAAACAAACTTAAAGAGTTTAAAACTGTTGTTTACAAACATGGCGAGTCGGTCACACCATTGAAAAGTTTACTTTAAAACCCAATCCAAATGGATATGGACCGAATCTTGCTGATTACAAACCTAAGCTTTCAACAAAAGCGTTCAAACCAAATCCTCGAAGTTTCCAAAGGCGAATATAAAGTTGATAATTCTGTTATGAATGTTGTTGAATATCATCGTCAAGAGGAATTAGATGCATAAGACGAGAGTCGATCAAAATTAGAAAAAGTTGTTTACAACAAACCTTTTAACTATTCAAAAGCGGTCACTTTCGTCACACCAACGGATTCTTCTAACACACCAAGGGTTATCATCAAAACACCTGAGTCTTCTAATGTTAATCCCCAACCAGATTATGCACAAATTTATGGTCCTTTACCTTCCATCCGTGAAGTAAATTCAAAACCTGAAAATCGAAAAATTCTTAGATATTTTGACATTTTCATGGCTGACCTCAAAATTTTACAACATGAGATAGAATATCGCTCTGAAATCAAAATTGATCATTTTCAATCGCCTCTTGCGCGAGAACAAAGAGACATTTTTCAGAAAAATCTTTACCTAATGTTAAAAATTTGAAAAATTGTGCATTAGCCTGGGAAAAGGATTTTCATAAGGAACTAGGAGTGATGAAGGTCGCTTTGAGAAAAGAAACATCTATTTCTAATACTAAACGTAAAAAGAAACTGTTGAGAAAAGATGTTGATCGACTTTTGGAAGATGTCATCTCGTGCCGATGTCCATAATGTTGTGCTATTGAATTCTTTGTCATATGCATTTGATCATATCCTCTGCGATATCGTTGAATCTCGTGGATAAATGTTGAGAACACCGATAATGTGCTTCAGATCGAGTCCTTAAAAGTTGAAAACAAACGATTGTCAAACGAACTTTCAAATGCAATTCGCCGTCTTAATTGGTGTCAAAAAGATATTCACGATCAACAAATTGCTTTTCAACACAAAATCGCCCAGTTGCGTGCAAAATCTTCTGATCCTAAATTTGAGCAACTGGATGATCAAAACGTGTCTTTTAAGTGTCAAATCTCAAAATATGAACAAGAACTTTTAAAAGTTCAAAAGGAATATGGTGTCATATTTGATTTACTCAAAAAGACTCGTGATGAAGCATCAAATGAACTTGATCATTATCTTGCACACACTAAATAAGTTATGCATTTTGCCGAAATGTTCGGTCGAAAATCAAGATCGATTCACACTATCATCAAGTTAAGAGAAATGTTAGGAAAGTATGAACAACTTCCGCCAACCATCATTAAGAGATTAGCCCCAATAACACTTAGCAATCATGAACCTAGAATTCTACCCCAAATCACAAGTAGCTAACGTGCTTCCTTCTAATCGAAACAGAATAGTTGAGCCTTTTCCAAACGCCCGCACTTCACGACCTAGAGCACTCAATCGAAGAATAGGAAGTTGCGACCCAAGAAAAGATCAATCAAGAATGCTAAAGTAGAAGAACACCCTAGGACTATGAATAAGACTCACGTTGCATCCACTATAGATATTAAGGCCCTAGCAAATGTAATAGAAATAGTGATGTAACGAATGCTAAACCGTTAAGTACTTTTGATATTCAGTCCGATGCACCTTGTGATATTTGTCGTAAAAGTATGAATTCCGATTGTCATGATAAATGTGTTGCTAAAGCTATCATCTCTCGTTTAAGGAATCCTAAGAACCGAATACCTCTAGGCCCACTAATCTTTCTAAGTCAGTGCTTGGTAGACCGCCATCTTTAGATTCTAAGAAACGCATTGTCCGTCCTCAGAGCTCCATTTTCACCTCCTAGGAATGTAGTACCACCTAGTGCATTCACTAAGACTAAAGCAAAGAGTAGTTATAGATGGCCGAAATGGATATATAACACACTAGGATTTAAGTGGATACCTAAAGCTATTGATGTGTGTATATCTACTATAACCGCTACGGAACCCTCTAACATTTCGGGTTCCACATCTACTTCTATTCCATCTGTGTCGTCCGTGTGTAATGCAGTGATACGATCATTCTCTGGATTGTTGATAGCGGATGTTCCCGACACATGACAGTGCAATCTTAAATCTGTTATCAAACTTTATTGCAAAGTTCATTGGCACCGCCGGTTCGGGAATGATCACTTCGCAGCTATCATGGGCTACGGAGACTATATCAATGGGAACATCGAAATTAGCGGTGGTTTACTATGTGGAAGGCCTCGGTCATAACTGCTTTCAAGAGGTCAGCTTTGTGATGGAGATTTGGAGGTTGCTTTTCGGGAGAAAACTTGTTTCATTCGTGATCTACAAGGAAATGACCTTATGTCTGGATCGCGTAATTCTAGTCTTTACACTATCTCTATGCAAGACATGGTTGCTTCATCTCCCATCTTCTTACTTTCAAAGGCAACATCAACAAAATCCTGGCTATGGCACCGCCGTCTCTCACATCTAAACTTTCAAACCATCACCAACCTTGCTCGACACAAACTAGTTGAAGGACTCCCACGGTTTCGGTATTCTAAAGATCACCTTTGCTCCGCTTGTGAACAAGGCAAAAGCACTCGTGCTCATTTTCCTTCAAAGGTGGAACACGACTCTCAACATGTGCTTCATCTTCTTCACATGGATTTGTGTGGCCCGAGCGCGCTGCAAACGATCAATGGCAAACGCTACATCTTAGTAATTGTTGATGACTATTCACGCTGGACTTGGGTCTACTTTCTTCGAAGCAAAGATCAAGCTCCACAAATGATCATCACCTTCTCACGAAAATACAAGTTCAGCCTACTAAACACCGCTCGACTAATCGTAACAGATAAAGGCAACGAATTTGTTAATCAAACTCTTCGTGAATTCTATGAGAAAGTGGGAATTCAAAGATCGACATCTATTGCACGCATACCCGAACAAAACGGAGTTGTCGAAAGACGAAACCAACGTTAGTGGAAGCTGCAAGAACAATGTTAATCAATGCTAAACTTCCAGATTACTTATGGGCGTAAGTCGATCATCGCATGCTATACTCAAAACCGTTCTATGATTACAAAACGCCACAACAAAACACCTTTCGAGCTCGTCCATAACAGAAAAAACCGAATCTAAAACACTTTCATGTATTTGGATCTCTTTGCTATCCGAATAATGATCGTGATGACTTTGGAAAGCTCAAAGCCAAAGTTGACATTTGAGTCTTTATCGGATATCGTGATAATTCCAAAGGTTTCCGAACCGAATCGTCGTACAAAACAGGTGATGGAAACGATTCATGCTCATTTCGATGAACTTACGAAATGGCTTCGAGTATAACAACTTGGAACCCTCACAACCGCTTAAACTTCCCCAAACCCCATCATCACCGAACAAAGCCCCCGCTTACTCGTCAACAAATGGAAAGGTTATTTGCTCCGCTGTTCATGCGGACGATATTGATGAACGTGCTCGGTGTATCCGCTGCTTCCGCCGCTCAACCCGATAATACTCTTTACCCGATACACCGCTACAACAACTATCGTTGCAGATGCACCTACACCGGTTGACTCCACCACAACAGTTGAACAAACCGCTTCCAACAATGATGAAGCTGCTGATGATATTCTCAATGAAGTACCCCCACCTGCAGATTTTGATCCAAATGCGTTCTTTAACTCGTTTGCTAATGAGATCGCCGCACCGGATGTCGCGAATCTTCAACAAACCATTTGAATCCTCGACCGCACAATGTATACCAACATCAACCCTCCACACATAGATGGACTAAAGACCATCCTCTTGAAAACATTATTGGCAACCCGAATCAACCAATCGTTACGAGACAACGTCTTCACACAGACGGTGAACATTTTATTTATGCACTCACCGTCCGCCAATCTCAACCTAAAACATCAAAGACGCAATGACAAAAGACAACTGGATTGAATCCATGCAAGAAGAACTCAACCAATTCAAACGCCTTGAAGTATGGGAATTGGTTGAAAGACCAACAGGAGTCTACGCCATTGGTCTCAAATGGATTTGGAAAAACAAATTGATGCCAAGGAAATGTTATCGAAATAAGTCACGCCCGTGGCTAAGGGTTATCGCCGGGAAGAGGGTATTGACTTTGAAGAATCTTTTGCTCCGTTGCTCGTCTTGAGGTCGCTCGGATATTTCTAGCGTTCGCGCTCATATGAATATGACGGTCTATCGATGGATGTCAAACTGCGTTTCTCAATGGACAACTTAAAGAAACGGTTTATGTCAGCCAACAAAATGGATTCGTTGATCCCGAGTTTCGAATCACGTCTACAAACCGAACAAAGCTCAGATGGTCTCAAACAAGCTCCTCGGGCATGGTACGATAAGCTATCATCCTTCCTCATTGCTAATAATTTCACCAAAGGTTCGGTTGACCCAACTCTTTTTATACAATATCACGGGAACATATCTTAATTGTTCAAATTTACGTGGATGACATCATTTTGGGTCTACACATAAAAAGTTTTCAATCGCTTTGCAAAACTAATGAAGAAAAATTTTGAAATGTCCATGATGGGTGAACTTACATTCTTTCTCGGACCGCAAGTTCATCAATCACCCCGTGGTATTTTCTTGAGTCACTCCAAATATGCCCTTGAATTGTTACACAAATTTGGAATGAAAACTCAGGACACCTATGCCACACCAATGGCTCATACCAAGAAGCTAGACGTTGATTTACATGGGAAATTGGTGGACCCTACAAAATACCGCAGTATTATTGGGACTCTCATGTATCTAATGCCTAGCGCACTGATATTGTCTTTGCCGTTTATCTATGCTCCCGCTATCACCGCGACCAACCGAAACCCACCTCTCGAGGCTAAAAGAATCCTCCGATACATAAAGGGAACCATTAACTTGGGGATCTGGTATCCGAAGGATTCGGTTTTAGAACTAATCGCTTTTTCGTGACGACCACGCAGGATGCTTAGACTCAAGTAAAAGCACTTCAGGAGCTTTACAATTTCTTGGTGATAAACCGTGTCATGGCAATCGGAAGCAGGATTGTACATCGCCGTCCTCAACCGCGTAATATGTAGCCATGTCCGCATGTTGTGCTCAAGTCATCTGGATGAGAACACAACTCAAAGACTATGGTTACGTATTTGACAGAATCCCGATGTATCGCGACAATCGGAGTGCAATTGCAATCTCGTGCACTCGATTCAAAGACTAAATCAAAGCACATCGATCTTCGATATCATTTCATCAAGGATCACGTGGAACATGGTACCGTTGAATTATATTTTGTGGGTACGTAATACCAATTGGCGATCTTCTCACCAAAGCCTTGCCTCCCGCTAGGTTTAATGAGTTGGTCCACCGGATTGGTATGAGGTGTTTGACTCAAGAGGAATAGGATGACCTCCTAAAACATTTTAAAACCCTCACAAACACCAAAATCTCTTTTGTAAATAATTTTTCAAAAACAAAATACAAAAATATAAAACCCGATAAAACAACAAAAATATTCTTCTATCTATTTTCTTTCAACATTGCAAGTACATTTCTTCCGTCAACACTACAATCTTTCAAAATTCAAGATTTTTCGATCAAGTGTTGAGGGGAGAAATCAAAACTTTAACCGCTTCAAAACATCTCGGTACTTGCATGTTATCTTATCTCGGTTGTTTCTTTTAACAAATGGTGGTAAATTTTCTTGTACAATGACACTCCTCGGACTAAATTTATAACCTTTCATTATTTCTAAGTCGAGGGGAGTGTCACAAAGTTTCTTTCTTAAAATCTTTGTTTGGTAACCAAAATGGAAGTTAAATGGCTTTGTTTGAAAAAGGAAAAGGTGGAGGGACCAAAACTGTCAAAATGTTAAAGTTATTTTAATAAAATACCTCCCCACCTAACAATTCACCTCCCATTTATTACTCATAACCTAAAACATCCTACGCACTATAATCGCTTGAAAAATCCGTGCTTAAGATCATCAAATTGTAAGTTTTCTATGTATTCTTAACAAGATACAAACTATGGTTTCAAATCGTTTCAATAACTAACGGTTAGATTTTTCACTATGGTTGATTTTGTGTTCTACGCTAGATGCGTATGAACACATAATCATGTTTGGGTGTTTTGGTTAAAAAGAGTGTCAAAATGTTTTACTAACATCAATGATATGCTTTCCATACTCAAAACGCACCCAAAACACACAAATTGATGATTTTGAAAACTAGGGTTTATAAGTCGAATTGGGTATTTTCAAATGTGAAGTGTTTTGGTATAAAAGATTGTTGGGTTATGGTCTTAAGTTGTTGAATTAATGATTTTCATTGTCATTAACCACCCGAAACACTAATTGGTGAACAATTTGTAATTAGGGTTTAAAGTTCATAATAATTGGTAGCTTTTGATTCACAACGAAGTTAGATGTTATAACTTGGTATAAAGACTCCTACAACACTCTTAGAACTACCGTAAAAAGTCTTGTGCAAATCCTGGTAAGTTAATTTCATACGCGTAAATCATAACCCTTAGGGTTTTGACCACGCTGATGACTTTCTAACGCATAACAATTCCATAATTGTTCTTGCCATGTTTTGTTGTTAAATGAAGTATTGTGTTAATTTTGATGATTGATGAATTTATTTCAGCTTTGCTACGCTTAATACCTAATCAAGGTCATTTGCAACTCTACGCATAAGGATTACCCTACGCGTAGTCAAGTTATGCGTAACAATCCTACGCATAACTATTACGCGTAAGGTTCAACAATGGGACTACGCAGATCCTCGTGAAGGATATGCGTAAACAAAGGACCTCTACGCGATAAGGTCTACTCTTACGAGTAAGCCTTACGCGTAAGGTATATTTATACGCCACGCCGAAGCCCCACGCATAAGGTCCCCTTCCTACGCTGCAACATTTCACGCCGTAGTTAGATCCTACGCGTAAGCTTTCGCCTACGCATATATCATCATCGCCACGCTTTAACTTTGCCAAAACTACGCTTAAGCCCGATTGACCTTCATAATGAATTGTTACGCGGTACAAACTTGTAAATAAACTAATCATAACGTCAATTTAATCCAATAATGTCACTAATAAACTTAATCGCTTGATATGTTGTGAACAATAAGTGATAACATAAACTTTAAAACTTAAAGTTAACTAACTCACTAAAACATTTCACGACGTCATTGGACTATTGAACAAACAAGTGACTTAGGACTCGAAACAATCATTGACACCGCATATCAATTCAATAACTAGACAATAAGACCTTCCGTTGACTAACACTATGTCTTTCGATATGTTGGTTCTTTTGGCTAATGTTATTTCGCATCACGACATGGTCTGAACAAATGAATGTGGATGCACCCAAGATTCTCACCATTGCTGATATCTTCCCAAATGGTTATCCGAGAAAGATTGGAAAGAACAACCTTAGGGTTGACTTTGATACCCTCACTTGCTTAGAATCTTCTTCGCTGATTGCTGTGGATATTCTCGTGAATCATCCCTACGTAACATGCTCTCACACTCCCGCCACGCCCAGAGGTCTACATTCAACAATTATGGGATTCTATGCAGAGGATCATCGGGTCAAAGTGCAAAGTGAATGTGACACTTAATCACAAACAAGTCACTATCACTCCTCACGACTTACGGCCGTTCTCATCATTCCCGACATCGCCCAACCACTTCTTTGCTACCCCTAACAAGAGACAATTCGAAATTCTTGATAGATATTGGTTATGATGAAGCTTCAGGAATCATTACTAAGCACTCTCACGAGAGTCAAGAATATTCCTCAACCATGGAGAACACTCTACATGATCATCACCAAATCGGTTCTGTCGTGACAGCAAGCTATGAGCATCCCAAGCTCATGGAACTACAAATTTTCTGGTCGTTGATCAACAAGAAGTACATTGAAATCGAAGTAACCGATATGGGAGGACATGATGGTATTTCACAGAAGCTTGGCTCCAAGATTCCCTATGTCGATACACCAAATGTTGATCCGTAGAGCACTTGGACTTCATCCCGACATCCCCATGAGGCTCAATGACCCGATAATCACGACATATTGATGAACCCATACTATCTCTCGAATCAAAGAATCATCAACAAAGAAACAGGTTCGTTGCATTACCCGATCACCTTCTAACCACCGAAATCAAAAAGCTTGAAACATATAAAAGGTATCGGTAAGCCGTAAAAGAAGGCAAAGTTGGTCATCTTGATGAAAAATCTTCTCGTACACCTACTCGAGGACCGTAAGAAAAGGCAGTGGCGGAAGTGTTACAAGTACGATCTTATAGAAGCTTCCCAAAAGGAATCCTCCTCGAAAAGGATTGTTCCTCGTAAAGGAAGTGAACCTATTCCCACATCCGAACCGAAAGAAAGCTTGTGGACGAAAGCTCAAGGTACTCCACGATGAAGAGATTACATATACTCGACCGCGAACCGTAACATCTCCTTCACAGCCTAAACCTCCAAGTCCACCACGACAAAGGAAAAGGAAAGACTCTGTATTTGTACCGTATGATGAAAGCTCGATGAAGAAGAAGAGCAACCGGATATATCATACAGAAGAAGTTTCATATCGTTAGACACCTTCAAAAGTCAAGAATTTGCTAAAGACCAAATGGGTGGTCCCGAGGATCAAGTGGTGTGCCCACTCAACCATCTCCGATGCGGTTAATCAACCCGATAAGGAGCCGGTGCCACCACTCTTATGCAAACAAAAAGCTTGTGGAGGATACTATCAATATGAGTTCGAGGAACCGTAAACCGAGAAGTCCTAAAAGATAAAGATGTTGATTATGATACGCTTTCTTCTAGATAGTCCCTGACGATCAAAGGAAGAAACTCAACCTCCGAAGGATCCGTGAGTCTCCTCATATCTCTTCATCATCGATTCGCCTTCTCACTCTTCACCACCACCATCAAAGAAGTCAACCAAATCATCATCCAAATCCCTGAAGAAACCATCTAAATCTTGGATTTCTCAAGCTCATGAACGGATTACCAAAGTCGCCAAACAAGTCGAAGAAAAACGTGCTCAACAAAAGCTAAATTTCTTTGTCGATCACATACAAAGATATGTATGACGAAAGCATGAAAAGATAAAAGGAGAAAGGAAGTTTGTTCAGGAATTCATGAAAAAACACCGTCAAGAGGAACTGAATCGAAATGATCAGGCTACACCTAAAAGTACCTTCGAGTAATGCTCCTAAAGTCACAAAGGAGTTGTTCACCAAACAACTTTATCCAAATCTTATGCATATCGCCAAGCAAACTATTCATCAACGCATGTTAACCGTCATTAAATCAATCCAACCGATCCTATAGTTTTCTGCTAATGAATTTGTTAATCATATCTCTATATTAACAAAATGGTTTTAGTGGGTGTTTGGCAAATACCATGAGATAACCCAAATGCTCCTAATTCAATGTGGCTTCATTTGAATATACCCGGGAATGCATATTAGTTATGCAATACCTTTAGTATTCAAGAGCATGCAAGTGATGAAAATTTAACGCTTCTATTTGTATTAGCAATGAAAAAATTGTTTTCCTACAAGTGAGAAGCTTTTCAAAACTTTTTGACATGGGGTGTTTGGTTGTTTGAATAGGCCTTATATTCATTATCTATCAATTAGTGGGAAGCATGATTTGTTTATGCAATATGATAATGTAGTACCTAATTTCCATGACTAGTTATGCAATTTGCCAATTGAATTCATATTTGGTATAAAAGCATACATAAAACCCCATGTAATGATTTGTGATAGTTTTGTGCATAAATAAGAATCCTAGACTCCGAATTAAGAGATGAAATGTAGTTAGGATACTTACAATGATGTTATCTTCAATGATTAGTGAGTGGGAAGATGACAATAATGAGCTTGGTTTAAGTTTTACACGTTTGGGTAAAGTGGGTTTTGAGGAAGAGGATGATTTATATATAGCGCTTTGAGCCTGTAGACACTGACGGACCGCATCACCAAAAATTTGGTTCCGCCTTGTTGTCGCTTTGGTGCGCGGGCTACAGTGAGCGGTGTACAAGACAAATTTGTTTAGTTTTGACTATTCTAATGTTTTGGGCTATGTTTATCCTACATGTTTGGTTCCATTAACCCTAAACCAAGTCTAAGAAGATTAAAAGGTTCTCTTTTAAGAGGCTTAGTTAAGATGTCAGCAATGTTGTCTTCGAGGATACTTTCATTGAAATGTTTCCTTTTGAACATTGTCGCAAGAAAGTGATGGCGATTTCAATATGCTTTGTACGAGCATGTTGAACGGGATTCTTGCTGAGATCGATGGCTCCTTTGTTGTCTCAAAGTATCACAATATCGTTGAGATGAATTCAATCTATCTAGAGCTTGCTTCATCCAAAGAGCTTGTTGACATGCTTTTCCTACCGAGACGCACGGCCAAGAGTTGAGATGGCCAAGGCGTTTGCTTTTTGCAAACCATGAGGTGAGACAATGTCCAAAAAAGTGCAAATACCACTTGTACTTTTTCTATCGACATAGTCACCGGCATGATCCGAATCGGCATACACTATGGTTTCTACACCCGTTCCTTTGGGATACCATAATCCTAAACACGTTGTTCCTTTAATGTATCTAAAAATCCTTTTAAGGCTTCTAAGTGTGATGCCTTTGGGTTTTCTTGAAAGCGAGCACATAGACAAACACTAAACATAATGTCGGGTCTACTAGCCGTAAGATAGAGTAGGCTACCAATCATTCCTCTATATTTAGTGTTATCTACGGATTCACCTTCCTCATCCTTGGTTAGTTTAGTGTCCGAGGACATGGGTGTTTTAGTTGGTTTGGAATCTTCAAGACCAAATTTCCTAAGCATGTCTTTTATATATTTAGATTGGTTAAAGAATATGCCATCTTCTAGTTGTTTAATTTGAAGTCCTAGAAAGAAATTTAACTCACCCATCATACTCATTTCAAACTCGTCGTGCATGATTTTAGAGAAATCATCACATAATTTTTGACAAGTTGATCCGAATATAATGTCATCAACGTATATTTGAACAATGATAATATGTGATTCCTTTTTCTTGGTAAAAGAGTATTATCTACTAATCCCATAGTATATTTGTTATCAATAAGAAAAGTCTTAAGTCAGTCGTACCAAGCTTTTTGCTTAAGACCATATAATGCTTTCTTGAGTTTGAAGACATGATGTGGTTTCTCAAAGTCGGTAAAACCGGAGGTTGAGCAACATACACTTCTTCGTTAATAAACCCATTAAGAAAAGCACTTTAACATCCATTTGAAATAATTTAAAATCAAAGGCACATGCATAAGCAAGCAATATTCTAATAGATCTCAGTCTAGCTACCCGTGCATAAGTTTCATCATAATCAATCTCCTCTTGTTGATTATAACCTTGCGCTACAAGCCTAGCTTTGTTTCTAGATACTATCCCATTTTCATCCATTTTATTTTGAAAAACCCATTTTGTTCCAATTATAGTTTGATCTTTAGGTTTTGGAACTAATTTCCAAACATCATTTCTAACTAATTGGTTTAATTCTTCTTGCATGGCAATTACCCATGATTCATCTTTTATTGCTTCATTTATGGGTTTTGGTTCAATGGTGGATACAAAACAAAAATAATTACTTTGATTTTGGGCTTGTGACCTTAAGGTTCTTTGATTAAGTTGTCCTATGACTTTTTCTAAAGGATGACTTTTAGATTCTTTGATGTTGACAATTTCTTTATTTAATGGTTCATCTTCCTTGTTATTATTAATTATTTCTTGACCTTCTATCATTTGACTTTCAACTAAGTCATCATCTACCAAAGGTGATGTCTTAGAGGGAGGTGGACTTTCGTCGAATGTTATGTTCAACGATTCCTCGACTATCAATGTTTCTTTGTTTAGGACAATGTAAGCTTTACTAGTTTGAGAGTAACCAAGAAATACACCTTCATAAGACTTTGGGTCAAACTTGGTGAGATAATCCTTAGTATTAAGAATAAAGCATTTACAACCAAAGACTCTAAAATATCCTAACGTTGGCTTTTACCTTTATAGAGTTCATATGGTGTTTTGTTTAAGAAAGGACGTTTTAAGACTCTATTCAAAATATATGTAGAAGTGTCAATCCGCTTACACCAAAACTTTTGAGGAATGTTTTGTTCATTAAGCATTGTTCTACTCATTTCTTGAATTGTTCTATTTTACGTTCTACTACTCCATTTGATTGAGGTGTTCGTTGAGCGGAAAAGTTATGTGTTATACCATTTGTATCACAAAAGTTTCCAAATTGAGTTTCGTTGTCAAATTCACGACCATGATCCGCTCGGATCGACACAATTTTGACACCTAAGATTTTGAATTTTCTTGCTAAGTATTTCAAATTTATCAAAAGCTTCATTTTTGGTTTTCAAAACAACGTCCAAGTAAACCTTGAGTAATCATCTACTATGACCAAAGTGTATAAGTTGCCTCCATAGCTTCTTATAGCGGATGGTCCAAACAAGTCCATATGTAATAATTCTAGACACTTAGATGTGGACACCATATTTTTAGATTTGTGACTACTATGTGTTTGTTTACCAATTTTGCAAGCGTCGAAAAAGTGTTGGTCATATTTAAGTTTTGGTAAATTCCTAACCAATTCTTTTGAAGATAGGTTTTGTATAAGTCTCATATTAGCGTGACCTAAGCGTCTATGCCAAAGAGATGAGCTATCATCTAATGTTGTTAGGCAAAGTTTGTCATTATATGTTTTATCTATTTTCATGACGTATATGTTATTTTTCCTAACTCCTTTAGCTATGGTGATACCATCTTTTAGTATTTTACTACCATTTTCATCAAATAGTACTTTATACTTTTTATCACATAGTTGGCTAATACTAAGTAGATTAAATCCTAACCTATCCACATGAGCAACATTTTCAATAGTTAGGGAGTTATGAGCAATCGTACCTTTGCCAATAATTTTGCTTTTGAGATTGCTACCAAAGGTGACATTACCTCCGGCATACTCTTGGTATGATGAGAAGAGACTTTTGTTGCCCGTCATGTGTCGTGAGCAACCACTATCTTTTATCCATTCATCAGGTTCCAATCCAACTTTCAAGCATACCTAATAAGCAAATAACTCAAGCATTTGGTCCCCAATATCTCATGGGTCCATTTGGGTTAAACATACCATTTATTTGATTCATGTATGGAAACGATGGGTAAGAGTTCCATGGCATGTAATCTGGAGTTTGATATGGTCTAGAGAAGTTTTGATTCCAACCATTGTGTTGGTAGTGGGTTGTACGTTGTGGTTGCTCTGGAAAGGGGCTTTGGCAAAAGGAGTTTTATATCGTTGTTGAGTAGTTTTTGATCTAAATTAATTATTGACAAGTCCTACTCTCGATGTAACAATGTTGGTTTTAGTTTAATACTATTATTGGTTTTCTTTGTTATTTTAACAAATTCAGATGGGTCCGATGTAACATTCTCGTTTCACGAAGTACCCACGGCACCATTTTGCACAACGGACGGAACCCTTATTTTGGTTCCGTCTCGTCCGTGCTGCATCGGCAGCAATTTTGAATGTTCGTTCGCTTTTGGCCGTTTTGTTTTGACTCTTTGGAATTAATACTTCATTAAAACCTAGCCCATTCATGTCTCCCGGTGTTTTATGAATTTTAACTATTTCATCGGCAAGAGCGATGTTTTTGTTAAACCTTTTAAATTTAGAATTGTTTTCTATTAAAACATCTTGTGTGAGCTTTAGTTTTTCTATTTCAAGATTAAGCTCTTGACATGATTTACAATCATCGTCATTTGCTTTTCCTTTTTCAAGTCGTTTTGCTTTTTTTTTTTTAACTCATAAACTTCATTTTCCAAAAATTTTGGTTTTAAAAATTTATTTTTAGTTATGATTTTTAGACTTAGCTCACACAATTGATTATATTGTTTTTGCAAAGTGTCATCATCAATAGAAGAATAAGAAGAGTCGGAAAGTACCTCATTTGACTCATGTGCCATTAGAGCGATCTCTTCCTTGCTTGATTCTTCATCGTCTTCACTATCACTCCAAGCACCACTTACAAAAGCTCGTTGAGTTTTGCTTTTAGGTGGCTTGGGACATTCTCCTATGAGGTGACTTGCATCACCACATCTAAAACATTTTCTTTCACCTTTACTCTTCTTGTCATCCCGATCTTTCGAATGGCTTTTCTTCTCGAGGTTGTCTTACAAACTTTCCTCTTCTTCTAAAGAACTTCTTGAAATCTCTAACGGCCATGGCATATTCCTCATCTTCACTATGAGCAAGATTCTCATCATCACTTGATTCCGCTTTTGCTTTTAGAGCAACGGATTTGATCTTCTCCCTTTTTCCTTTGATGATCTCCGAATCTTTCTCCATCACCATTTCGTGTACTTTGAGGTTACCCATCAACTCGTCTAGTGACATTATTGAGAGATCTTTTGATTCCTCAATGGCGGTCACTTTAGCTCTCCATTTGGGATGGAGTGCTCTAAGAAATTTCCCGACAAAGTTCTTACTACGAAAAGATTCATCAAGTGCTTTAAGTGATGTAATAATAGTGTTAAAGCGAGCAAAGCCACAATCAATGGTTTCATCTTCAGAATAACAAATTGTTCATATTGTTGAACAAGAAGATCAATTTTGTTATCCTTGACTTGTGAATTACCTTGATGTGTAACAATTAAAGATTCCCAAATATCTTTGGCGGTTTCACACATAAAAATTCTTTCATATTCTTTTCTAGGTAAAGCATTATAAAGCATCATTTTAGCTTCATTATTTTTAGCAACTAGTTTCTTTTGTTCATCAACTGAAATATCCTTTGTTGTAGAACTAAAATCCCCTTTAACAATAATAAACCAAAGATCTATATCTTTTGATTTTACATATGTTTCAAAACCGTTTTTCCAATAGATAAATCCATTGGTTTCAAAGAGTGGTGGTCTTTGCATAGATTGCCCTTCTTTAAAGTTTTCGAATCCATGGATCGTTTCAAGTTTATAAAATACAAGTTATTTTAGAAATTCTTGAGCAACGAGGCTCTGGTACCAATTGTAGAAAACTAGAAGGAGGGTTGAATAGTTTACCGATTAAAACTTTGTTTTGAAACTTTTTGAAAGATCAATTGATATTGATCTTAGATATGTTAATGAAATATGCAAGCAATATGTTAAGAGTAAATAAGGAAAGAAATGATCAAACCACAACAAGTTGTTTATAGTGGTTCGGTCTACAAGGACTCTTTCCCTTTGCCCTACTCCACCTCAGTCTCACACTCGAGTTTAACTTCACTAGTCAACAAGCTCCTTTCACCGGCGGAGAAAACCTTTACACTTCGCCTACACTATTTCCGACACTAAGCTAGATGTCGAGTTCTTTCCAAGGGTACAACTACTCCCACACACAATGTATTTTGAGGACTAAAATACTAATCACTCACACTCACAAAGATGGTTTTAATACAACAATGAAGTATGAATCAACACAAGATCATACAACACTAAACAAACAAGACTTCCAACTTCTCGTTGAAGCTTGAATGTGACTTGATCTTCTTTGCTACAAAAGAGATCACTAATATGATATGAAACTAAGTTAGAAAGGTTAGAGAGAAGATATGTATGAGAGTATGTTAGAAAGGGATGAGAAAACTACTTGGCTTGGCATTGCTATTTATAGCCAAAAGGATGAGATTCCCGGACCGCGAACCCTTAAAGGGTTCCTACCGTACCAAATTGGTACCGTCCGACAAATCAAGATATCAAATCTTGCTAAAGTCAACTCTATCTAAGTGAGATTGTGCAAGATATGAAGAGTACAAATCCACACAAAATATCTAATGAAATCTTCCAATGATTTCCATGATGCATCACATGATGTCATATGTTGTATTTCTATTTTAGAAATATGCAAGTACTTAAGTAGTGTTTGGTTTTAAGAACCTAACACATTCTAAAACTACTATCATACATAATGATTAGAGTCATATCAAGATGTTACTAATCAAAAATGTAAATGCTTGAATGATGAATATATTGTTTGAAAAAGCTTGTTTTAATATCTATTAAACTTGACAAGCTTTAAGCTTTATACAAATTAAATTTACTTTTGTCGTTAACAAAACTTAGGTAAAGATCAAAAATATAAATAACGTTTAATGACGATATTTGTATTAACACTTTCTTCTCTCCGATGTTCCTAATCTTGCATGTTCGCGGCTTCCGAAGTGAAATGAAAGCCTTTATTGCTTCTATTGCTTTGTTTCTTCCCTCGCTTCTTTTCTTGATGAACTCTCTTATATGATCGGGCAACACCGTGGTTATGCTTTGTCACAATATTTCAAGAGTCGCTATCGACGCCAGACTCTTCATGATCCCCTAGTGATGCGCTTTCTTTTCCTATCGCGGTTCAAGACGTTAGACTCGGGGCACGCCAGGAAGGTGCCCGTACCGGCTCATGGTAGTATTTTCAAGAACGCGGTTGGTAATGGTCCTCCAGATGGCTTCAACTTTTAGTGCAAACAAGCAAAAGACTTTGGACATGGATTGAGAATGTAAAGGCTAGTCGCCAACAAGCTATTAGTGGACTGAATCTGTACTAAACCAAGTAATAAGTTAATTCACTGCACAAATGAAAGTAAACCGTTAGCGTTACTGTGGGGACGGACCCCATGATTTAGTTTCGGTGTAAGAGTAAGTAGTCATGTTTGTCAGAGAATATCTAAGTGTGTGTATTAGTATGTGTGAGAAAGTCATACCTTGTAAGAGAATTAGATAGTTCCTTTTATAGGCGAGTCCAATGATAGGGTTTCCTAGTATTTCGCTTATAATTGTTAGTGGCCGGAGTGGGACCCTTGCCGGGTAAACACTCTCATACCATGTAAAATAGTAAATGAGTTATGTTATTGATTGTGTATGACGATTACATAATAAGGATTGCATGCATGCTTATAATAAACGCATAGCTTATTGAAAAATCAAAATTAAATCCTCCAATCAATAAACCTAAGAATCATACACTCCCCACAAATGTAATCTATTTGATAGAGTTGATAAAGATTTCCGCCCGATAATACGATGGTACAATTTGTTGGGTTGATTCAACTTCGTCATAAGACCACTTGTGTCCGCATCTTCTTGCTTCTTGTTTATGGATGTCTTCTGATATTTTGATGACAATATTACCTTCAATGATTTGAGACCAATTTTCACTTCGAAAATCTTCATCATAATCATGCATTTTCTCAAATAAACTAAATGGTATAAAACCAATCCACAAATTCTTTTTTGAGTCAGATCATCAGATGTCAAGACAAAAGCCCTCATAATTTGATGTTGAAGATGCATCCTCATTAGATGTGAAGACGATCCTCATAAGTAGATGTCAAGAGGCATCATCATAAGCTGTCAAGATGCATTAATAGAGTCACACTGTGGATTAGGAACCAACATTCTTTCATTTCCGAATCTCAAATGTATCAATGGGTAACAACATATTGAGTTTGATTCAAACACGGCAGATATTAAGAAACCCTTGATTTGGGTTTGCCATTTCAGAGGTAACTTTAACGCTATAGTGTTTCCATCTTGTTGTTCTTTGAACCAACTTGGAATCTTTTGTTCCGTGAACACCAATACTTAAACAGCCATCTATAGCAGCATATTTCTGCACTCAAAACAAGACATCAAACCTTTAATGGTTGTTATAAGCA